>CM046448.1:96681452-96983952 GCA_025506515.1 Flaveria trinervia | reverse complement strand
AAAAAATTTAAGATCAGATTGTGGTGTTGAAATCATCTGAAAAATACCTAAGTGTTTAAGCTCATGAACACTGTTCAGACGCTTTAACACTGTTTAGGCGTTTCAGAAGTGGTAGTTTTGACATTGTGTGGGTGTTTCAACACTGTGCAGATGTTTTTTCAGAAGTCAAAGTCCCAGGCGTTTTTTACTGTTCAGGCGCTTTGCAACTGTTTCAGGCGCATCAACACTGTTTGGGCATTTTGTAACTGTTTGGGCGCTTTGATACTGTTGAGGCGTTTCTACACTTGGAAACTTCAAAAGTATTCTAAGGCAATCTCTTAGGCGTTTCTAAGACAAGTTGGGGAATTTCTCTACTGTTTAGACGTTTTACCACTATGTGGGCGCTTCACTACTGTTTAGGCGCATATAATTCAGACTTATCACTTAATACTTAGAAAATTATCAAAAATCCAAAAATATTTTCATTTCTTTATTTCATTTCAAAACTAAAACATCAAAAATAGTATATTTTCTTGAAACAAAAATTTAATCATGGCTAAGTCTGAAGATTCAGAAAACAGAGTACCAAAGCTAAAGAATCGAGGTGATTTTAAAATTGGTCACTCAGATTAAAACATCATTTGAACTCAATTGATACAAATCTGTGGAAGTCAATTGAAAAAGGACCTCACATTCCAATCACTTCAGATGGTCCTGATAAAGGATTTGTATATACTAAAGAAACTCAAGAGCCATATCCTAAAGATAGCTTACATGGTGATGAATTAAAGAAGGTGAAGAATGATGTTAAAGCTTACTCTCTCATGTGAAAAGGGTTACCTCTAGAAGAACTTTCAAGATTGGAGAACTATCAAACTAGTTATACAATGTATAAAGCTTTGAAAGTTATCCGTGGAGGAGGTAAAGAAATTCAAGATCTCAAAAGACAAAAGTTAAAAAGACAATTTGAACTTTTTAAGCACATATCAGGAGAAACTATAAATCAGATGATGAATAGATATGTTCAACTCACATCTGAAATGTCAACTTTAGGAATAAAAAATGTTCTTAAAGATTTAAATGACATACTCCAGAATGCACTACCATCCTCATGGAAACAAACTGTAACCCTGCTAAAGCACACTGAAAGGTTTCCTATGGATCTTGATCTTCTTATTGTGAAGATTGAATCTGTAGAATTGATGAGAGTTCAAGAAATAATGATAGATCTGCTTTAACATCACAATATATGTATGTTGCTTCTCTAGCAAACGCTAATGAAAATACCTTTCTTTACAAGAATGATGCTACTCCTGAAGATGAGGGTGATTTGTTTGTGAGAGATGGATTTTTCATAAGTACCCCAGTCTATTCAACTCAGCCACAACAACAACAGTCTCCTCCAAAACCTACTATGCCTAAAACTCACAATGAGACTCCATCTTCTAACTCTGCTAATCCTAGCAAAGTTAATGATGTTATAAATATCCTATAACATGATGAAGAGTCCAAAACTGCTTTTACAGCTTTTATGGCAAGCTTCTAAGCCTATTAGGGTAGTCATCTAACTCAAATTGATTTGGTTTTGCAGGATTTATTCGAGATGGATCCTGATGACGTAGAAGAAATGGACTTGAATTGGCAAATGGTTATGATTGCTTACAGAACATAAAAGCACTCATATTTCAACAGGAACTGCAAGCCTAGTGCCAACAAAACAGTTGGTTTTGACAAGTCAAAATCAAGATGTTTCAAGTGCAATAGTTATGGTCATTTTTCAAGAGAATGAATCTCCAAGAACTCAAAGTGGAAATGATCAAAGCAGTTCAAATAATCAGAGACATGAGCATCAGGCTCAAAAGACATTCTAGAAATCATATCAGAGTCTACCTATGCCTAAATTAAAAGATGAACAAAAATCAGCTGACGAACCAAAGAAAGCACTAGTTGTAAGCATAAAAGATGGTTATAACTAGAGTGCATATACTGAACAATTTACTTCTGATCTTATTTCAGGTTTAGCATTGATATCAGAAATAAATGCAGAACGGTCTGAAGACAAGGATCTAAAAACAAATGAATCAGAAAATGAGACAAACTATGACTGGAGTGACAAGTCAGATCCAAAGGAGGAAGAAGTTGCTCTCATTGCGAAGTCTGAACAACCAAAGGTTGTAAAATCTACTTCTGACACTGAGTCTTCAAATCCATATCCTGAAATTCCAACTAAAGTAAGATAAAAACTATGCACAAAAGAATGTTTTAAACATGTTAAACATTATAGAAATTATTCATTCAAAATATGTGACAAATTAAAACAAAAAGAATCAATGCACATAAAACTGAAAGATGATCATAAATTTGCTGATGAGAAAATAATGTCACTTCAAGCAAGTTGGAATAAAACTCTAAAAGAACTTGAAATAGTTAAGAAACAACTTGAAGAAATGACAAAGTCACTTGAACAAGAAAAAGTGGTACATACTCAAGTTGATTTGGCAAAAGTAAAAAAGCTCAAAGACTATTGTTGAGCAACTAGTAAATGAAAGAAAAAATAAAGATAAATCAGGATTAGGTTTCACACATGAACCTATGCCTGAATCAATCTCTAAAACTTTACCAGAAAATTTCAACACTCATGATCATTCACCAGAAAACAAGGCCAAACTAAAAGAATTTTAAGAGAAAAAGAAGATTGATCAAGAAAATGCTGAAAGTGAAATTGAAAAAGTAAACATTCAAATATTCGAGGAGAAGACACTAAAAATATTGAAAATGGTCATCCAATTAAAGTAAAATCATATGAACCTCGTCTAAAGAACAAAAAGCTATTCGTTCCAAAGGGTGAATGTGTCATTGAGAAATGCCAAACTGATCAAGAATTGAAAAAACAAATAAGATGAAACTTAAAATGAAAGTAAAATGTCAAAAAAAATCACACACTTCATGTTCTGATGATTCAAGCTCAAATAAATTAACTCAAATCAAAATGTGTGAAAAAATCTTCTCAAGATTCAATTAAGACATAAATTCCTAAGAAATCATCAAGAAATCAAAGGAGAAGAAAGTCAATTCCTAAAAAGTCTAACCAATAAACAAAAGTCAAATTAAACATATAAAGTTTGTTTTAGCAGGAACTTTTGACATGAACACTATATCTGAAACAATAACAAAATCAAAGATCAAATCTAACTCTGATCTGAAAACAGGTGCAGGTCCAAAGACTTTCGTTGTACAAAACAGATTTGTATCTAAGGAGTTAAAGAATGGTGAACATGTCAAAAAGACAAATCCAAAATATCAAAAGACCAAACTTACACCGACAAAACAAAAGCTTAATCAGTCTACTCCTAAAATCAAATGTGGCATCTACTTTAGTGATTAAACAAATGTTATTTCGAAAACCTCAAAAATACTGTGATATATGTGACATGTATAATCATAACACTTCTGAGTGTTATTTCAACAAATACTGTCATATATATGATATGACAAATCAAAACATAGTTGATTGTTGTTTTAACAAATATTGTGCTTTATGTTGTTGATACATATGTACCTAGATTCGGATCTGAATGTAATATGTCTTTATTGTCTTACACTTATGTAATTGTTGGGTACTTAATGAAATACAAATATTTGGTTGTGTTTATAATGTTTAATATTTCATTAATGAGTTGTTTAGCGCATATTGACTTGATTATATAGGTTTGTGGTTGTTTGAATTAATATAAATAATGTTATGACAATTAATACATTCAAACTTAATAACATGAAGTCATCATGCGAATGGCCCATGCTAATGGACCATACACATGAACAACTTCATACCAATGACTCAGTCGCACGACTGAACCAGGAGACTGGATCAGTTGTAGGACTATAACATGAGATTGGCTCAGTCGCACGACTGAATACTCAGTCGTGCGAATGGATCAACCGCATGGCTCAATCGCACGAATGAACCATGCTGATGGTTCAGTCACCCGAATGAGCAACCCTAACCTATAAATACCACCTAATTTGTGGAAAAACGTAAGCATTCAATCCACTTCGACTCCAGACTTACCCTAGCCATCCAGAAGCCTCAAAGTTTGTACTCCAAGTTCATAGAACGCTGTAGATCGATTTCTAATCGACTCTTGACGTTAGATTCAATACGTTATTGTTTCTACGTGCGTTCTCACTTATTGGATCGCCAATCAAATAGGATTCCGCACTATTTGGTTTGGTTTAACACATTAATCAGTTGGTGTTTTGTTCAAATACCAGTCCTAACAAGTGATTACGTGTTGATTCAATAGTTTTGATACAAAAATTGTGTTTTTGCATCAAAAACGCAATCCTTTTGTGTCTAACGTGTTGATACATGTATGTCCCTAGATCCTGATATGAATGTAATAGATCTTGTTTGTCTGATTCTGAGGTAATGCTTGGAATGATTAATGAAATGATATTGTTTGTTTGATATTTATAATGTTTAATATTTCATTACTGAGTCGACGTTGAATTGGATAATTAGGTTTGTGGTTGTTTGAATTGTTACACATAATGTTATATTAATTAATTAATACATTCAAACTTAACAAAATGAAGTTCTCATGTGAGTGGCCCATGCGAATGGACCATACGCATGAATAACTTCATACGAATGACTCAGTCGCACGACTGAACCAGGTATCAGTCGTATGATTGTAACATAAGATTGGCTCAGTCGCACGACTGAACACTCAGTCGTGCGAATGAATCAACTGCATGGGTCAATCGCACGACTGAACAATACTAATGTTTCAGTCGCACGAATGAATAATACTAACCTATAAATACAACCCAATTCATGAAAAGACAGAGCTTTGATTAATTACGATTCCAGACGTACCCTAGCCATCCAGAAGCCTCATAATTCGTTCTCCAAGTTCATAGAACACATTAGATCGATTCCCAATCGATTTCTAACGTTAGTTCAATTCTTGATTGATTCTTCGTGTGTTCTCACTGATTGGATCGCCAATCAAATAGGATTCCGCACTATTTGATCTGGTTTACACGCTAATCACTAGGTATTTCGTTCAAATACCAGGTCCTAACAAGTGGTATCAGAGCTTTGGCTCTTGATTACATGTGATTCAATCAAGATTGATAAAAAGTTTGTGTTTTTGCACTAAAAACACAATCTTTTGTCTCAAAAGTGATCTTGGACGTTCCCTGCTCATCAAAGTTTGGTTTCTACGGACTTAGGCGATTAGACCTTGCGAAATTTCAATTTTTACGGCTAAAACACGTTTAACCTAAAATTTTCGCAAAACAGCAGCCTCAGTCGCACGAGTGTGCCATTCGCACGATTGGACCTAGTCTTATCTCCTTTCGTACGACTGAACCGTTCGTTCGCATTGCTCATACGCATCAGATTCATTCGTACGACTGAGCTAATCGCTTAGTTCAGCCGCACGATTGAACCAGTCGCAGAGTTTATACGCACGACTAGACCATTCGCATCCTTCAGTCGCACCAGTGACAGTTTGTTTTATAGATTAAAGTTATTCGCCATGGAAGATCAAATGTCAGCCTTTACTGCTGGAAAGGAGTCTAGGATACAGAACCTGCTGTTGCTTGAGAGTGAGGTGGGTAATCATAATAAACCACCAAAGCTCTTGACGTTAGATGAGTTTCTCCACTGGAAACAACGTTTTGAGATCTACCTCAATGGAGTGGATCCGAATCTGTGGGAAGCCATCGAGATTGGATACAGTACACCGGTGGGAGCTGATGGAGTTAAGCTAACGTTAGGAGGGATGACGGATGTGCTGAAAGTTAAATACAATGCAGAGAAAAGAGTTTATGCATTGATTACACAGTCTATTCCTAAAGACATATTCCACCAGTACTCAGAGAATAAGCAGTCCAAGAAACTTTGGGATGAGCTAGAAAAGAGGTATGACGGGAATGCTTCATTGAAGGCAATCAAAGCTAAGGAGTTAAAGAAGGAATTCGATAACTTCTCATCAATGGGAAACGAGAGTTTAGACGACGTTATAGATAGATTTTACCATCTGATGAGTGAACTGCATACACATGGGGTGGCAACTACCATGGAAGAGAAAGTTACTAACTTTGCAGACGGATTGCCTGAAAAGTGGGCCTCATTCGTGTCTAACCTTAGACAGAATGGAATGCTGGCAAAACTGGATATTAATGACTTCATTCTTAAGTTGCGAGAAGAGTCACTTAGGATGAAGTACAGAGCTCAGAAGTCTTCCTACAATCAAAATCCAGCTTTGTACAACGCCACGCCTCAAGCTAATACATCTGGAGCACCTCTCCAGACTGCATTTGTGTCTAGCTCATCGGGTCATTCACATGCGTCTCCTTCAGGATCAGACACGTCGAGACTCTCTTGTACCCATTATATTGGATCCGAAACAAGTGCTACTAAACTAAAGACCGAGAATATCGGAAATGTGACTGTGGAAGTAGCTCGAGAACACATGGATCTTTTGGCTGCAATGGTCCATTCTTATGATGAACTTGTTGCTGGGAAGATTGGAAACTGCCATCTGGCAGACGAGGACTACGAGCAGGTGGACGAAATGGAGCTTGAGAGGATGGACATAATGTGGGCCTTAGCTAGTGCTGTCCGGAGGGCAAAGAAGTTTGTAAAACAACCGGAAAACTTGGTAGCTACTAAGGATACCACATTTGGCTTTGACAAGAGCAAAGTGACCTGCTTCAACTGTGGAGAGAAGGGGCACTTCAAAAGAGAATGTGTCAAGCCTAAGAAGACGGGTAACGGGAACCCGTTCTCGTCCTTCACTCGTCAAGACAAGCAAGCTACCAGTTCTACTTCATCAAGCAAGGATCCAAAAGCCTTGACTGCTCATGATAATGAAGGACAGGATTGGAGCTTTAGGTTTGTCTCACCAGGGGAATCAAACATTGCAAGTGTAGAAGATATTGACAGTGATTCCACTAGTGAAGGAGATCTAGCAGTTGAGATAGCAATGTCACATAATGAAGAAGCAACTGCAACCGAGGTCAGTTACAAGCCTAAAGAGGAGACTACCACATCAGAGACAGAAAAGACAGAATCACCAGAACCAGAGACATCTGCTGCTACGTTGATGGCTAACTCTTCTGAATCAACTCAGGTAAGTACTATTGACTAAATGTTTGATAATCATGCTTGTTCTGATTGTGATACTTTTAGGAATAGCATAGATGAAAAATTTGCTAGGTTATTAGATCATAATGATAACTTAGTAAAAGATTTGCAACTGTGCACTGAGGCTAATAGGGTATTAAAACAAAATGAGCATAGTTATAAAGAAAAGATAGACCTTTTGACTAAACAGCTTAGGGAAACCGAAGTAGTTGCCTTTAACCAAGCTAATGACATTAGGTATTATCTAAACTCCCTAGAAGACACTAAGAGCAAAGCAAGAAGCTAGAAGTAAATTCATTAAAACAGAAACTGCACAGTTGGACTAGTTCTTCACACATAGTCCACACTTAGTGAGAGAAAGGAACAACAGGGAGGGATTGGGTTATAAAGTGGTTCCACCACCACCTGAGACTTTGATGAACACTAAGACTAGACCAATAAATTGTAATCCCATCAAGATCATATGGTGTCTACTCCTCTTGTTAGTGATCCAGATTCCTTATGTTCATCTATTGACTCTGGAAACAAACAAAAAGAGGCCACTTCAAAGGCAAAGGATAAATTGTCTTGTGTTAATCTGGAAAAGGAATTTGAAAAGGTTAACTTAAAGTCAGGATCAAACAAGTCAAATCAGAACCTAAAAGGACTTCTAAGGTTAATCTTTCACATACTTCAAGTCAAAAACCTATTAACCAAAAAGAAAAGATGTTAAACAGGTTAAAACAGTTAACTTTGTTAAACCAGAGAAAACAACCAAAGAACCAGAGTCAAAACCTAGAGTGAGTTATGTTACTAGAGTGTCACACACTTCTCCACAAAGAAATTTTAATCATAAAGTTGATAGCAGGTCGTGCTACAACTGTGGTGAATATGGACACATTGCTTCCTATTGTCACTTCTATCAGACACCTAGGAAGAAGATTGAACTTCAGGTTTCAAAGCCTAGGTCTTCTAAGAGGATTTCACTGATCCACCTAGAAGAACTAGTGAACCTAAAATTCAACCTGTAAGTCAGTCGACTGTTTATCACAAACAGGCATTGCACAAATCTGGATTATGGAAGGAGAAGACATCCTCTGTGTCTGATAATAATGACAAGAAGGAACCTGAGCTACCCTCATCCTCTAAGGGTCAATGGGTAGAATTTATGATGTGTGATGCCTCTGGGAAACCCAAGCCAGTAAAGGCTTGGGTTCCTAACCCAAACTAATCCTTTACTTGGTATGTGCAGGGTGTTCGATACAGTGCTGAAACTAACACGTGGATTGTAGACACGGAGCATCCAGGCACATGACAGAAACAGGAAACAACTCTTTATCAACGTCAAGCAATAAAAGGTCATGTTTCGTTTGCTGGAAACAAGGGAGGCTATATCACAGCCCAGGGAGAAGTGGGGAATCAGAAAGTTAAGTTTGATAAGGTGAACTACGTTCAACAACTACAAAATAACTTACTTTCTGTTTCCCAAATATGTGATAAGGGTTTTAAAGTCATCTTCGACAACAAGAAGTGTTACGTGCTAAAGAAAGACTACGTGATCCAAGAGGACCAAGTTTTGATGACTGCTTCAAGATATAAAGATCTTTATGTCTTGGATCTGTCAACAGCTTCTACAACGGATCATGAGGTTCAGTGTTTTCTATCTAAAGCTACTAAAAGGATTCCATCTCCTGGCATAGGAGAATGGGACACATTAGTCAAAGGAAGATGAATCACTTGATTCAGAAGGATCTGGTGAGAGGAGTTAATGTCAAGAACTTCCAGCTTCCTGACTTTTGTGTAGCTTGCAAGAAAGGCAAACAGACAAAGAAGTCTCATTCGGAAAAGAAAGTTCATTCAATAGAACTTCCTCTTGAGCTTCTTCACATGGATCTGTTTGGTCCAGTCAGTACAAAGAGCATTGCAGGCGACTTGTACTGCCTTGTGGTCACTGATGACTACTCAAGGTTCATTTGGGTAATGTTTCTAAAATCCAAATCAGAAACATTTGAGTCATTCAAGGAGTTGGTAACAACACTGGAATCTCTTTACAAGCTGAAGGTTAAACAAGTACGCTCAGACAACGGAACAAAATTCAAGAACCAGTGGATGGAGGCGTACTGCAAGGAAAAGGGAATTGTGCATCAATTCACTTCTGCCTACACGCCTCAGATGAATGGCGTTGCTGAGAGAAAGAACAGAAGCTTGATAGAGACAACACGGACTATGATGGCAGACTCAAAACTGCCTATCCAATTCTAGAATGAGGCAGTGGCGAATGCATGTTATACACTGAATCGAGTCTTGATAGTCAAGTGCCACGGAAAGACATGTTACGAGCTACTACAAAGACGCAAACCGAATTTGGAGTATCTCGAACCATTTGGCGCACCGTGCACACTTCTGAAGAAGACACAAGAGGGTAAATTTAGCGAGAAGGCAGATGAAGGAATCTTTCTAGGATACAACATACCAAACAAGCGAGTTTACAACAACTCAACGGGTCTAGTAGAAGTATGGTGTAATGTTGACCTTCAGAGATACACCACACCACCTACTGGCAAGGACCCACCTACTTTTTCGACTATGATGGATTCTTCAAGTCCTTCAACTCCCTCTCTCTCCCTCGGATGATGAGTTAGCTACACGGATGATGTATGATATCTTGAATACACCAACATCTAGCTCACAGGAGAATCATCTACTTAGTCAGGGAGTAGTCGACGACAGTGACTCCTCCTCTGAAGATGAAGGTGAAGAAGATAACAGAACAGTCAGGGGAACAGGTTCCAGTTCCTGAAAGTCCACAAGCATCTATCAGTGATGTGCACCTTTGACTTCGGAGCCTCAAACTCCAACTACCTCAGATGCAGAACCAAATGTTCATAATCTTGGCTCTGAGGTAGCATGTTCCTACCACTCCAGGATCACGACTAAACGTCTATCATCCCCTAAACAATGTCATTGGGGATGTCAGATCAGAGTGCAAACCCGAAATCAGCTATACTCAGCTGATTACGCCTCAGTTATGGAAAAGGATATATTCATGATGGTGATTATCGGTGTTTTGTCTCACAGTTGAGCCAAAATACGTCAGTGATGCACTAAATGATGAGGCGTGGGTGAGTGCCATGCAAGAAGAACTTCTTCAGTTCAAGAAGTTAGGTGTATGGACTCTGGTTGATAGACCTAAAGGTGCTAAGGTCATTGGCACCAAATGGGTTTTAAAATGCAAGAAAGATGACCAAGGGGTCATTATCAGGAACAAGGCTCGATTGGTAGTTCAAGGATTTCGCCAAGTCGAGGGAATTGACTACAATGAGGTGTTTGCACCTGTGGCAAGGATGGAAGCCATTCATATCTTCCTTGCCTACGCATCGTACATGAAGATTAAAGTCTATCAATTAATGTGAAGAGTGCATTCCTTCATGGGGAAATCAGAGAAACAGTCTATGTCAGTCAACCCGAGAGATTTGAAGATCCTTATCATCGGGATAGAGTCTACAAGCTCGACAAGGCTTAATACGGGCTTCATCAAGCTCCAAGAGCTTCGTATGAGAAACTCTCGACTCATCTTGTGAAACACGGCTTTCGTAGGGGAGTCATTGACTGCACACTGTTCATCAAAGAAAAAGATGGAGACTACTGCTAGTACAAATCTATGTTGATGACATAATATTGGTTCAAAGAACAAAGAATTATGCAAAGAGTTTGAAGCAGTTATGAAGAAAGAGTTTGAGATGAGTGCTATGGGGGAGATGAAGTTCTTTCTCGGGTTACAGGTGGATCATACCCCAAATGGATCTTTCTACATTAGACCAAGTATGTAGGAGACATTCTCAGTTGTTTTGACATGGAGAATGCATCTGCTGCTAGGATCCACTTGCTACGAATCACGACATAGCACCTGATGAAAATGGAGACCTTGTAGATGCCACGATGTACTGAGGAATGATTGGATCCCTCATGTATCTCACTGCCTCAAGACCTGATATCATGTATGCTACATGTTTATGTTCTTGATATCAGGCTAAGCCTAAGGTCAACCATCTGATCGGGGTCAAAAGGATTTTTCGTTATCTGAAGGGTACACCCACACTTGGGTTGTGGTATCCTCACGATGATGACTTTGAGCTCACGGCGTATAGTGACTCGGATTACGGAGGCTGGAAGATGAACTACAAGTCTACATCCGCAGAGTGTCAATTCTTTGGGAGAAGACTAGTTACTTGGCAGTGTAAGAAGCAGACATCGGTTGCATTGTCAACCTGTGAAGCCGAATATGTTGCTGCTGCAAGTTGCTGTTCACAAATCATCTGGATTCGACAGCAAATGCGAGATTACGGTTTAAAGTTCTCCTCTACTCCTATTTGTGTTGATAACTCTGCTGCAATTGCAGTAACTAATAATCCGGTCCAACATCCTAAGACCAAACATATCGATATTAAATACCATTTCATAAGAGACTGTTTTGAAAAGAACTTAATTGATGTGGTAAAAATTAATACTGATTTTCAACACGCTGACCTCTATACTAAAGCCTTTGATAAACCACGTTTTCAATATTTGCTAGAGGTCAATGACGTTAAAAAGAAAAGTGATGTTATTCCTGATGATGATCATGTGTAGTCCGATGTAGTTTAGTTCATTTTCTTTTTATTTTATTGTTATTTTGATCTTTAAATTAAACTCATGTTATTTTGCTGGTTATTAAAATCCTAAAATAATTAAACCAGTTTATGATTTTAGTACTTTAGGGGGAGAATAAGTCAGCAAGTAACATTATTAAAAAAAACGAGGGAGAAGGAGTGGAAAGCTATTTTAAGGTAGATCGTATCTGTGATACCGATTCAAACCCTTTGGAATATGATAATACACAGGAACAAGTCAAGAGGGACTTTAAATTTTTAATTTAGAAAAGGTGTAAAAATTCAAAGTATAAGTCTGTGTAGTCTAAGCAATATAAAAGGAAAGATGATAGAAAAACTGGTAACTCCTAAGGTAACACATGAGAGTAGACCTAGAGGTTGCTAGACCACAATTGATATGTCGATAGATTCAACACAATAGATGATTAGACCTGACTGGTGATCTCAAGATCAAACTAAGTTGTTCAACTGACTGTGGGCTTCCATCTTATCACTGGTTAACACAATCAACAATATTCCAATAGGGGTAATGAGCATGTAAACGCCACAAATGTGTGCGGATGACCATAATAGAGAAAACACGAAAACAATGAAAGAAAAATGCTATCAAGCTAATGACGTATGTTGTTGGTGCATTTGGTGCAAAATAAAATTAAGCTGCTCTAACAAGGAGATAGGTTGTGTGCCTCTCTGCTGTGCGATGGCACTGACCTGAGGATAAGCATAACCTAGATATTCTAGAATTCATTGTTGTTTGCCGCCTCTCTACTGTGCGATGGCACTGACCTGAGGACTGGCTTCTCTTTGAAAGCTCTAAGAATAGTTCTCCTTGTAAAATACCCGTAGCCGCTCAAAAGCTCCTGAGGAATGTTGATTACCATATAAGTGTGGGATCCACAAATGCTAGTTAAAATAATTAAACCTAAAACAATCACCAGTTTGTGTCAAAAGTCTGTGTATGGATGTAATGGACAAACATATTGACAATCATTGTGGCTGCAATTCTTGAAAGTTCAAATCAATGTGGTAATCTAAGAGTTTCAGTATGATTTCCTAAGTTGCTAACGACTCTGGATGAACAAAAGAATTGAGCATCAAAAGATTTTGATAACAAGTCCAAACTGATTTGCCTTGCATGTATGATTCCAAAATTGAATTGGTCCAGGTATGGTCAATCTAAGTTGAAGCTGTCTATTCCGGAACCAAATCCAGTAGATTTCCATCTCAGGACTTATCTCTCACAAAAAGCAAAAACAATTCTTATTTTGATTCTTTAGTTTAATTCTATTTAGTAGTCGTTTTAGTTTGTTTGCTTGTCGGATTACATCAGGAAAATCAGTAGGGATCAACTCACTAAAAGGGTTTTCAAGTCAAAAGATCATGTCTGAGATGATCAAACTGTCATAACGTTAATTTATGCAATTAAAGGGATTTTAAAAGTTAAATATTCAAATTGGCAGAAAATTTAATAAGTATGACCCATTCGCACGAATGGACCATACGTATGGACCAATCATACGAATGGAAGCCATTCGTACGAATGGACCATGAATATGGACCATCCAACCGAATGGCCCATACGATTGGCCCAGTCGGATGCTTAAGGCGGATGAGTGAGTCAGTCGCACGACTGAGATCCAGTCGGATGACTGAAGAGGACGACTGAACAATCGCACGACTGAGTCCCATTCGCACGACTGAAAGGTGCGTATGAGCTCAGTCGCACGATTGAATCTAGGGTTAGTATAAATAGAGTGGGAGTCGGTCGCAGAGACTCACCACCTTCAAATAACCCTGAATCGCACGACTTAACACCTCTGCAAAAATTTCATTTGATCTCTAAATACCCCGTTTCTTGATTACTGACCATATACATCGACTCTACAGGTAATTTACGGTAAATTAGCACTCCCATAACTTTCAATTTGATGCAAAATCGGTACATTTAGACTCGCAAAAGAACCGAGACTTTAGTGACTAAATAACCTAACTAAATGACTCAAACATAAGAAAGTAAAGATGTTAGGTGTTATAAGAATGTATTGCGAGTCAAATGAACCAGAAAACGATGTCTAAAACTCAAAAGTGGTGACAAAGTGAATTTGAATTGAACAGTCAGCACATCATGTGAATGGACGGCTTGATGAACTTCAGTCGCACGACTGAAGGGTGCGAACTGCTTAAACGCACGACTGAACCATGCGTATGAAGTTCAGTCGCACGACTGGTGTAACCACATGAGGGTATATACGTATGAGCCCAGTCGCACATTAGTGGTACGTATGGGATCAGTCGCACGACTGAACCCCATTCGCACCGTTCAATCGCACGACTGAACCCCATTCGCACAATCTCAATCGCATGAGAGAAAGATTTTCTTCAAGTTTAAGTGTTTCATGACTTTCTTAGCCAATGGTTCTAACGTTTACTATCTTTTTGTAACAGATGGCGAGTCGATGGCCTATGAGCACGAAGCATAATATATGTGCTCATCTGGATTTGACATCCAGAAACGCTGCCGATTTCTTTGGCATCATCACATTTCTACTGAGATTGAGGATTGCACATGCCATATCTACTCCTTGTACTCCTTATCGATCCATTCAGCAAGCCTTCTGGGAAGGCGCTACAGTTGATAGATCGTCTGAGTCTCATTGCATCAGTACCATCTTTGGAGAGGCTATTACTATCTCAGAGGAGGATATGAGGATCGTATTACAGTTGGGGGATGACACTGATTGTCCGACTCGATTACACCCCCTCACAGTCAGAGGATGCTTTCTTAGAGCCAAGTACTCTGGGGACATCAATGCTGGGGTACTCACAAGAGTAACCTCTGTCCCCAGTTTAAATATTTGGCGCACGTGCTGCTTAAGTGCATAGCTTCCAGAAAGGGAGGTTTTGATGAGCTATCTGATCAGATGCAGAACGCGTATGTTGCGTTGGTGCTGAACCACCCGTTCAGCTTCTCCAAGATGATCTTCACCTATCTGGTGGAGAACATCGAGGGGAAAGGGAAGGAAGGCTTCTGTATGTACCCGAGGTTTATGCAGATGATCATAGATCAGAAGCTTCCCTCCCTGCCGAAGGAGAAGGAGGATGCGGTAGTCCTCGAGGTGATGGATGATACTACCCTGGGGAGGATGAAGTGTACAGGGGGAAGCAAGTGAAACCTCCTGTCAGGAGGTTGTTTGGGCATCTTGCCCGGATGACTACGTGGTGCCAGCAAAGAGAACGTGGCGCCATGATGATAGTGACTTTGATGTGGAGCAGATTGCTCTACCCACTCATGACTCAGATGATGATGACAGTGGGGATGCTGGAGACGGTATGCCTATTCCACCTAGAGGCACTGTGTCTGATGTTGTTCCTCCAGTGTCCGTCCCAGCTGGAGAGTAGCCGAGTCAGCTGGATTTATCAGGATTTCGTTCATGGTGCGGAGGAGGAGGATGAGTCAGATGAGGAGCCCCTAACGTGAACTGTGGGAAGCAAAGTTGTTCCCACAGAACATGGGCTAAGGGTGGTTGGTGAACACCGAGAGACTCCGGAGAGACTGATACTGACCCAAGCTATGCACCGGGGTCCGCAGGCAGGGTTGTAGGGGGAGCTTCCACCTCAACGGGGACGAGGAGGAAGCGGATGGCTAAACCCATGGTCAGAGAAGAAGAAGCGTCGGGTGACCTTCCTCACCACCACAACCACCACATCCACCAAAGCCCACAACATCACCCAGCTACCACACCACCACAGCCACCACATCCACCACAGCTACCACAGCAACCATACCTCCCACAACAGTACAGATTCCATCCACCACCATATCCTTTACTTCCACATCACCTCCATCATTTCACAAACCTATCTTTACTACAACACCACCACCACCACTTCACACCAAGCAATACCCTCAACCCATCCCTCATATACTTATGGATCACCTCTACCTCCATCGGGGTAGAGGAACACTGTCTGCGCTTAACAGAATGGTGATGCGCTTACTGGCTGCAGATGAGGAAAAGGCAGCCCAGATCCGCCATCTTACTGACCTGACTGCTGCACAATCTCACCAAATGCAGAGCAGGCTCGAGTTATAGAGGAGCAGGCAACAGATGGCTGCTTCGAGCACGAGATAGCCCAACTCCAAGCACATAGTGTCACATCAAGCAAGAAGATAGAGGAGTTGGAGAAGGCAAAGAAGACTATCCTGTTAAAACTGAAAGGATCTAAGGAGGAGCCATTGAAGATCAATGAAGGGGACAGAGATGATGATGATGAAGATGATGATGAGTATGTTGAGAGTGATACTGAGGAGAATGAAGAAACCGAAGGAGACAGGACAGAGGAGAAGGACGATGATGATGAAGCAGAAGGAGGGGATGCAGCTGCATCGGCCTCTGCTACAAGTCAAGAGAAAAGGTCAAAGAACAGACAAGATCAATCAGCTTCTACTTCTGCTCCTCCAAATGATGATACTATGATACAGGATAACAGTAAAGACTAGATGTTTATGTATTTATTTACTTTTGTATTTGAATCCTGTATTGAAAACGATGTATTGAATGTTTATATTAAGTGAATGCATTTCTATTTGATTAATTACTAATGACTTATGTGTTGAATGTTTAAATCAAGCACATCCAAATTACCAAAGAGATGAGTTTGATGTTGCTCCCCTTCAGCAGGTCAAGACTCAGCTAACAATGATTCTTGATCTGTAAGGGATTGTCAGGAGGTCAGTGAACTATACCCCTGAAGAAGGGGAAATAATTCATGACCTATCAAACGAGCAACTGGTAGAGCTTTTCAAGCTAAATCCAGATGAGATAGTGAAAGATGCTCCTACATGTGATTCGACTAGTGACAAAGAGCTCAACGATGTTGATGAAGTTGAGATCGAAGATGTCACTGCCAAGGATTACCCTCAGTACGCTGCGATGAGGGTATTGTGGTCCCCAATCTGGGTGAATCCCTTGTCAGTGATACTTTTGAGGTGTTGAACAAGATAGAGCAAGAAACAGAGAAAGCAGTAGGAACAGCCCAATCCTCAAATGATGATGTCGACATTCGGAAGGCTGAGTGGGCTGCATGTTTTGAAGAAGTTAGAGCCCAACGTACTGCACCAAAGAAGGATTCCTACACCAAACTCTATAGAGTCAAGAAACATCACAAGGTGTCAGGAAGGATCATAGCATGGGCGTATTTTGAGGATCTTAATGCTTATGCGGTTAAGAGAGAACAGGGCATAGAGTACTTCAGATTCCCACATGATCTGAAGACTCTACCAGGTTTTGAGCTCAATTAGCTGGCCAAACTAAAGCTTTTGTATGCTGACCCAAGGAAGATGTCAGGCTAGTTTGAGGCTGCCCTAAAGAAGGAGTACCACACCAGATGAGTTAACTTCAGACCCCAACAGCCTACTAGGTATATCAGAAGGTCTGAGGTTGATGCCATTACTGGCAAGCCCAAGATAGTGTTGAAGTGGAATTCTCCGCGCACAATGTCAAGAATCCCACTCAGGGAAATGCCACAGGTTTTCACTCCACACTTTAAGTGGTGGTACTACGATTGGAGAACAGCTGAAGCGGTCATAGTCCTAAGCAAAGAGGGACAAATGGATACGATCAGGGTATTCGACCCGATGTGGCTTACAAACTTGTCGGAAAATGATGTCTATACGCTATACAAGTGGCCACTGTTCTATGATACGCAAGATATTGTACAAGCCCTCCAGTTCTAGAACGTTATATGACTCTGCTTCGCATTTGAGATTCACACGGGAGTCACAAAAGAGGAAAAGTACAAGAAATACAAGGAGGTTATGCAGAAAACAAGAGATTAGAGAGATCTAGGTCCAAGGGGAAGTTTGCATAGTTGGACAAGCTCATCACACATTGTCCAACACTTAGTGAGAGAGAGAAATAATGGGGAGGGGCTGGGATACAAAGTGGTTCCACCACCACCTGAGACCTTGATGAACACCAAAAGTAAATTGATTAACAATAACCCCATCAAGGATCACGTGGTGTCCACTCCTCTGGTTAATGATCCAGATTCCATAGGTAAATCAAGTGAATCTGACTCTAAACAGAAGGAGGCCACTTCAAAGGCAATAAGAAAGATGCCCTGTGTTAACTGGAAAAAGAATTTGAAAGGGTTAGTTTAAAGTCAGGGTCAAACAAAGTCAAACAAGAACCTAAAAAGACTATAAAACCTAATCAATCACGTGCATCATGTCACAGTCCAGGTAAACAAGAGATCAAAGATGTAAAACCAGGTAAAGCAATTAAGTTTGTAAAACCAACTCATACATCTAACAAAGAAGTGTCTCAATTCAATCATAATAAGGTCAACTGTGTGACATCGGCATCTCCACCAAAAAATAGAAACCATCAAGTTAAAAGCAGATCCTACAATAACTGTGGAGAGTATGGTCACATAGCGTCTCATTGTCCTTATTCCCAGACACCGAGAAGGAAGGTTGACCTTTCTGCAACTACAACTGGCTCTTCTAAGAGGAACTCTATGACGCCTCCAAAAAGGGCTAGTGAACCTAAAGTTCAATCCATCAGCCAGTCGTCTATTTATCACAAACAGGCCTTACACAAATCTGGATTTTGGAAAGAAAAAACCTCCTCAGTGTCTGAAAATAAGAACAAACATAAATCTGAGCTTCCTCAACCTCAAAGGGTCAATGGGTTTAGTTTATGATATGTGATGCCTCAGGGAAACCCAAGCCAGTTAAGGCTTGGGTTCCTAACATGAACTAATGTTTTCATTGATTGTGAAGGGTGTTCGCTATAGTGCTAAGACTAACACATGGATTGTAGATAGCGGAGCATCCAGGAACATGACAGGGAACAGAGCTCTCTTATCAAATGTCAAACAAATTAAAGGAGGGCATGTTTCATTTGCTGGAACAAAGGCGAGTACATCACAGCCCAAGGAGAAGTGGGAAATGAGAAAGCTAAGTTTAATAAGGTAAACTATGTCCAACAATTACAAAATAACTTGCTTTTAGTCTCTCAAATCTGTGATAAAGGATTCAAGGTAGTTTTTGACAACAAGAAGTGTTCCGTTCTAAAGAAGGACTACATGATCCCGGAGGACCAGATCCTAATGTCAGCTTCAAGATATAATGATCTTTATGTCTTGGATCTCTCAAAGGCCTCCACAACGGATCGTGAAGTCCAATGCTTCTTGTCCAAAGCTACTGAGAAGGACTCCATCTCCTGGCATAGGAGATGAGGACACATAAATCCGAGGAAAATGAATCACTTGATCCAAAATGATCTTGTGAGAGGAGTAAATGTCAACAACTTCCAACTCCCGATTTCTGTGTTGTATGCAAAAAGGGCAAAAAGACGAAGAAGTCTCATAAGGAAAAGAAAGTTTATTCTATAGAACTTCCTCTTGAGCTTCTTCACATGGATTTGTTTGGTCCAGTCAGTACAAGAAGCATCGCTAGCGACTTGTATTGCTATGTAGTTACTAATGACTACTCAAGGTTCTCTTGGGTAATGTTTCTGAAATCCAAATCAGAAACATTTGAATTCTTCAAGGAATTGGTAACTACGCTGCAATCCCTGTACAAGCTGAAGGTACAATAGGTGCGCTCAGATAACGGAACCGAGTTCAAGAATCAGAGGATGGAGGACTATTACAAGGAAAAGGAATTGTGCATCAATTTACCTCGGCTTATACACCTCAGATGAACGGTGTTGCTGAACGGAAGAACCGCAACTTGATAGAGACGACACGGACTATGCTGGCAGACTCGAAACTGCCTATCCAATTTTGGAATGAAGCAGTGGCAAATGCATGTTATACTCTTAATCGAGTTCTGGTAGTAAAACACCATGGAAAAACGTGCTACGAGTTATTACAGCGATGTAAACCTAACTTGGAATATCTCGAGCTGTTTGGCGCTCCGTGCACCCTGCTGAAGAAGACATAGGAGGCAAAATTTAGTGAGAAGTTGATGAAGGGATCTTTCTAGGATACAACATACCGAACAAGAGAGTTTACAACAACTCAACGGGTCAAGTAGAGGTGTGGTGTAATGTTGATGTTAGAGATATATCACACCGCCTGCTGGAAAAGGGCCTGCTTACTTCTTTGACTATGATGAATTCTTCAAGTCCTTCAACTACTCTTTCTCTTCCGAAGACGAGTTGGCAAACAAGATGATGTACGATGTCTTGAACACACCGTCTCAAGATTCAACAAGTCATGATCCTACCAACTCAGGGGGAGCAGTTGATGTGAGTGACTCCTCCTCTACTGAAGATAATGAAGAAAATGATTTGATCAACCAGGATGTACAGGTTCCGACTACCACAAGTCCACAAGCATCTGCTAGTGATGCCTTTGAACCTTCAGAACCTCAGACTCCTATTGCCTCGGATCCAGAACCAAATGTTCATAATCTTGACTCTGAGGTGGTTGTTCAGACAACTCCTGGCTCATGTCTAAACGTCTATCATCCATTGGATAATATTATAAGAGATGTGAGATCAGGGGTTCAGACTAGAAATCAGCTATACTCAGCTGATTATGCCTCTGTGATGGAAAAAGGATACCTTCACGACGGTGCATACCGCTGCTTTGTGTCTCAGTTTGAACCAAAGTATGTTAGTGAAGCACTAAATGATGAGGCTTGGGTTAGTGCCATGCAGGAAGAACTCTTTCAATTTAAGAAGTTAGGTGTATGGACATTAGTGGATAGACCTAAAGGTGCTAAAGTCATTGGCACCAAATGGGTCTTGAAATGTAAGAAAGATGATCAGGGAGTGATCATCAGAAACAAGGCTCGACTTGTTGTTCAGGGTTTTCGAAAAGTTGAGGTATCGACTACAATGAAGTATTTGCACCAGTGGCAAGGATGGAAGCCATCCGCATCTTCCTTGCCTATGCATCTTATATGAAAATCAAAGTTTATCAACTAGATGTTAAGAGTGCATTCCTTCATGGTGAGATCAGAGAAACAGTGTATTAGTCAACCCGAGGGATTTGAGGATCCATATCATCAAGATAGAGTTTACAAACTCGACAAGGCTCTATACGGGCTTCATCAAGCTCCACGGGCTTGGTATGAGAAACTCTCGACTCATCTTGTGAAACACGGCTTTCGCAGGGGAGTCATTGACTGCACACTTTTATCAAAGAAAAAGATGGAGACTTACTGCTAGTACAGATCTATGTAGATGACATAATCTTCGGTTCAAAGAATGAAGAATTATGCAAAAATTTGAAGCAGTAATGAAGGTGGAGTTTGAGATGAGTGCCATGGGGGAGATGAAGTTCTTTCTCGGGTTACAGGTGGATCAGACACCAAATGGGATCTTCTTACATCAGACCAAGTATGTAGGGGATATTCTCAGTCGGTTTGACATGGAGAATGCTTCCACAGCTGGCACTCCACTGGCTACAAACCATGATGTAGCACCAATGAGAATGGTGATCTGGTAGATGCCACTATGTACAGAGGGATGATTGGATCTCTCATGTATCTCACTGCCTCAAGACCTGATATCATGTATGCTACATGTTTATGCTCACGATACCAGGCAAAGCCTAAGGTGAACCATCTAATTGGGGTCAAAAGGATATTTCGTTATCTGAAGGGCACACCCACACTTGGGTTGTGGTATCCTCATGATGATGACTTTGAACTTACAACGTATAGTGACTCGGATTACGGCGGCTGCAAGATGAACTACAAGTCTACATCAGCAGGGTATTAGTTCTTTGGGAGAAGATTAGTAACCTGGCAGTGTAAGATGCAGACCTCGGTTGCATTGTCAACCTGTGAAGCCGAATACGTTGCTACTGCAAGCTGCTGTTCCCAAATCATATGGATTCAACAACAAATGCGGGATTACGGTTTGCATTTCACTTCCACTCCTATCTTTGTTGATAACTCTGCTGCGATTGCAGTCACTAAAAACCCGGTCCAACATCCTAAGACCAAACACATCGGAATCAAATATCACTTCATACGTGATTGTTTTGAAAAGAATTTAATTGATGTGATAAAAATAAATGTTGATTTTCAATGCGCTGACCTCTATACAAAGGCTTTTGACAAACCACGTTTTCTATACTGTTAGAGGTCAACGGGTTAAAAAGAAAAGTGAGGTCATTCCTGAAGATGACCATGTATAGTCCGATGCGTCGTGTCTAGTCTCTTTTGTTTTTAAATTTTAGTGTTATTTAGTTTGTTCTCTTTTGTGTTTGTTTATTAGTTTAATTACAATTAGTGTCTTTTCTTGCCGTTAAAATCCTAAAATGCAAATCATAGAGGTTTTATTATTTTAAGGGGATAATAGGTCTAAAAAATGAGGGAAAAGGAGAGGCAAGCTGAAAATAAATAAGATCGTATGTGTGATACCGATTCAATGTTTGGAATATGATAGTACACAGGTACAAACCATTTGGGACTTTAAAATTTAAAATTGAAAAAGATGCAAAGTTCAAGTATAAGTCTGTGTAGTCTGAGTAACATAAAAGGAAATATGATAGATAAGCTAGCTACTACTAAGGTAACACAAAGAAAGTAGACCTAGAGGTTGCTAGACCATGGATGATATTTCGGTAGATTCAACACAATAGATGACTAGACCTTTTTGGTGATCTCAAGATTAAACTAAAATGTTTGACTAGCTGTGGGTAACGCCTTATCCCTGGTTAACACAATCAACAAGATTCCAATAAGGGGTGACGAGCAAAATAAACGCCACAAAAGTGTGCGTAACCAAAGCATGAGCAAAAGCACATGAAAAATGCAAATACAATCAAACTGATAACCTATGTTGTTGGTGAGATCTGTGCAAAAAGAAGAAAAATTGCTCAAACAAGAAGATAGGTTATGTGCCTCTCTGTTGTGCGGTAGCACTGACCTGAGGATAAGCATAACCTATATATTCTAGAACTCATTGTTGTTTGCCGCCTCTCTGTTGTGCGATGGCACTGACTTGAGGATTGGCGTCTCTTTGAAAGTTCTAAGAATAGTCTCTTCTTGAATTCTACCCTAAGACCGCTCAAAAATCTCCTGAGGAATGTTGATTACCATATAAGTGTGGGATCCACAAATGCTTGTTGAAATAAACAAACCTTAAAATGATCACCCAACTAGTTTGAAAGTCTGTGTATGGATTTAAGAGGACAAGTATACTGACAATCACTATGGCTACAATTCTTGAAAGTTCAAATCAGTGTGGGGACCTAATAGTACTAGTATGATTTCCTAAACTTGCTAAATGACTCTAGATGAAAAACAAGAATAGAGCATCAAAGGTGTTAGCTAACTAGTCTCAAATGATTTGAATATCCTTTATGATTCCAGCTTGAATTGGTCCATGTATGGTTTAAAAGATTAAGGCTGCCCTCTCAGAAGAATTATTCCTTAGAGTTACATCTTAGGAATTAACCCTCACAAAAACACAAAATATATCTTAGTGTAATTTTCATTGCTATGTCTTTTACATAATTACAAAGTTAGTCTTTTTCAGTTTTGTATAGTATCGGACTATGTCATGGAAGTTGATAAGGGACCTTATCATCTAAATTGTCACGTTTGAGGTGACCACATGTGCTTTCTAATAAATGGGTCACGTCTGAGGTGACAAAAGGTTTTAAAAGGATCACGTCTGAGGTGATCTCAAGGTTTTAAGTTTAAAATGATCATGTCTGAGATGATCAAATGTTCATGATGTAAATTAACAGTTTACAAGGGCTTAAATGTCAAATGGTCATAAAGTAAGGAAAATGTCAAGTGTATGACCCATTCGCACGACTTGACCATGAGTATGGACCAATCATGCGAATGGACCATACTCATGCATTAAACAGTCGAATGGACATGAGTATGGACCATTCAACCGAATGGCTTATACGAATGAGCCATTCAGCCGAATGGCTTATACGAATGAGCCATTCAGCCGATTGAGAGTGGGAGAATGAACAAGTCGCACGACTGAACTCTAGTCAGACGACTGAAGGTGAGCGACTGATCCAGTCGCACGACTTAGGTACATTCGCCCGAATAAAATGAGCTTATGAGTTCAGTCGTACGATTGAATTCACATTCAGTTTAAATAGAGGGAGAGTCGGTCGCAGAGACTCATCACTCCCAAATTAGCCCTAATTCACACGACTATCGTTACTCTGCCAAATTTTCGTTCGATCTTACTATATCTCAGATTTTTGTGAATTGACGATTTCCACTGACTTTACAGGTATAATGCGGTTCAATACAACAATGTTTCATTCAATTGTCTCCTAAATCGATATGTTCGGCCCAAAACAAGAACTGAGACCTGTTGGACTAAGTTACCCAATTAAAATAAGCCAAAAACTGAAATCAATGTTATTAGGTGTTAAGTATAATGATTGCGAGTCAAATGAACCAAAACACGACGTTAAATGATAAGAATTGGTCAAAACTTGAATTTGAATTGAAAAGCAGTCTGTCATGCGACTAGACAGGTTGATGAACTTCAATCGCACAACTAAGTAGTGCGAACGGCTAAACCGCACGACTGAACCATGCGTGTAAGTTCAGTCGCACGACTGAAATACACGAATGAGTTTACACACGTATGAGCTCAGTCGCATGACAAGTCATACGTATGAGGTAATTCACACGACTAGATCTAAGTCGCACTAGTCATTCGCACAACTAGATCTCAGTCGCACAGTCTCATTCGCACGACAGATCAAAAAGAATAAAGTCCAAGTGATTCAAGATATTATTAATCAATGGATACTCACGTTTATTTCCATTGTGTAACAGATGGCGAGTCGGTGGACCATGAGCACTAAGCACAATATTTGTGCTCATCTAGATCTGTCATCCAGACACACTCCTGACTTTTCTGGCATCATCACGTTTCTCAGGAGATCGAGGATCTTTCACGCCATCTCTACTCTGTGTACACCGTACCGTTCGATTCAGCAGGCCTTCTGGGAAGGCGCTGTAGTTGATAGATCCTTAGAGCCTCATCATATCCGTAGTTCTATATTTGGAGAGGCCATTGAGATCACTGAGGATGATCTCATGACGGTGTTGCAGTTTGGGGACGATGCTGACTGTGCTACTAGACTACACCCCCTTACTGTCCGAGGATGTTTTCTGCGCGCCAAGTACGCTGGGGACATCAATGCAGGGGTGCTCAACAAGAGCAACCTGTGCCCCCAGTTCAAGTACCTTGCGCACGTTCTACTAAAGTGTATAGCATCACGAAAGGAGGCTTTGATGAGCTCTTCGATCAGATTCAGAATGCATATGCTGCATTGGTGCTGAACCACCCGTTCAGCTTCTCCAGGATGATCTTCACCTACTTGGTGGAGAACATTGAGGGGAAAGGATAGGAGGGCTTCTACATGTACCCTCGCTTTATGCAGATGATTATCGACCAGAAGCTCCCTTCCTTGCCGAAGGAGAAGGAGGATGCAATTGTACTCGAGGTGATGGACGATACCACCTTGGGTAGGATGAAGGTCTACAGGGGGAAGCAGGTTAAGCCCCCTATGAGGAGATTATTTGGGCATCTGTCCCGGGAGGACTACGTGGCCCCAGCTAGACATAAATGGTGTCACGTTAACAGTGACTCTGAGGTAGAGCTGCAGCTACCAGATGATGACTCTAACGATGATGATAGTGGGGATGCTGGAGATGAAGGGCCCACTCAACCAACAGGCCCCATTGCTGATATTGTATCTCCAGCATCTGCCCCCACTGGAGATATCGATGAGACTGCTGGATTCCACCAGGGTTTCATACCTGGTGAGGAAGAGGAGTCAGATAAGGAGCCTCTGACTTGGACTGTGGGAAGTAAAGTCGTTCCCACAGAATGAGGGCTCGGGCGGTTGGTGAACGCCCCGGTGGATCGGGAGAGATTGCTGTTGACCCTACATATGCTTCCAATCTGCCAAGCCGTGTTCTAGGGGGAGCATCCTCCTCGACAGGATCGAGGAAGAAGAGGATGGCTCAGCCCCACAGCATGAAAAGGAAGAAGTGCAGACTCACCTTCATCACCACCACCACTACCACCTCTACAGCCACACCATCTGTCACCACATCTTCCACACCCATACCACCAGCACCTTCACCTATATTACCCCCAATCTTCATCACTATCACCACCACCACTAGCCATCCCGCAGCACCATCTTCTTCCACCCGATATTCATCAGGATCACCTCTGCCTCCTAGTGGGGTAGAGGAACAACTCTCAGCATTCAACCGCATGGTGTTTAGGCTATTAGCTGCAGATGAGGAGAGGAGCACTCAGATACGACAGCTTATAGACCTAACCACTGCCCAAGCTCAGCAGTTGTCGTATCAGGCTCGATTGATAGATGAGCAGGCTCGTCAGATGTCTCAGCTCCAGGAGCAACACAACAAGAAGATTGAGGAGCTGGAGGCTGCAAACAAACCCATCCTGCTAAAGCTCAAAGGATCCAGAGACGAGCCCTTAAAGATCAGAGAAGGGGATGGAGAAGATGAGATTGATGATGATGAGAGTGATGATGATGATGATGGTGACGATCACCTTGGTGATACAGATGCTGATGCTGATGATGATGACTCTTCTGCCTCGGGTGCACATGAAGCCAGTGAGAGGCGGACAAAAAGACTCAAGATCCGGTGCCTCGACATCAGCTCCGACAATAGAAGAACACATGATCCAGGACAAGAGTAATGATTAAATGTTTTATTGTTATTTAAAATCTTTTGTATTTGGATCATGTATGAAATTAATGAAATACATGTTTATATGGAATGAAAATAGTTATGTTTTTTATTATTATGGTTATGTCTTGATTATTAACTAATCTCTGGTGTGTTGAATGTTTAAATCAAGCAGGTCCACAAGTTCAAAGGGATGAATACGATGTTGAACCCCTTTAGCAGGTCAAGACTCAACTAACCATGATTCTTGATCAGCAAGGGATTGTCAGAAGATCAGTGAGTTACACCCCTGAAGAAGGGGAAATAATTCACAACCTCACTGACGAACAAATTGCTGAAATGTTCAAGCTAAATCCTGATGAGATCGTAAAAGACGCTCCAACCTTTGAAGTAGCCATTGACGACGAGCTGAACGATATTGATGAGATAGAGATCGAGGACGTCATAGCAGAACACTATCCCAAGTACGCTGACAAAGAGGGAAATATGGTCCCCAATCTGGGTGATTCCCTAGTCAGTGATACATTTGAGATATTGGATCAGATGGAGCAAGAATCTGAGAAGATTGAAGAACAAGCCCAAGCCTCAAACGCCGATGATATCAGAAAGGCTGAATGGGCTGCATGTTTTGAGGAGATCCGAGCACAACGTGCTGCTCCTAAACCGAATGTCAACACCAAGCTCTATAAAGTGAAGGAACATCACAAGGTGCCAGGCAAGATTATCGCGTGGGCTTATTTTGATGATCTTAACATATACGTGGTAAAGAGAGAGAAGGGTATTGAGTACTTTAGATTCCTGCATGATCTAAAGTCTCTACCTGGTTTTGAGCTCAACCAGCTAGCTAAATTGAAGCTACTATATGCTGACCCGAGAAAGATGTCAGACTGGTTTGAGGCTGCCCTGAAGAAAGAGTACCACACCAGGTGGGTCAACTTCAAACCTCAACAATCTACGAGGTATATCAGATGTTCTGAAGTTGATCCCATAACTGGAAAGGCAAAGATAGTGCTGAAGTGGAGTCCCCCAAGAACAATGTCAAGAATCCCTCTCAGGGAAATGCCACAAGACTTCACTCCACACTTAAGTGGTGGTACTATGATTGGAGAATAGGGGAGTCGGTCATAGTTCTGAACAAAGAGGGCAGAATGGATACTATCAGGGTATTTGACCAGATGTGACTCACTAACTTGTCTGCTGATGATGTATACACATTATACAAGTGGCCACTATTCTATGCCACGCAAGATATTGTACAAGCCCTCCAATTCCTAAATGTGATGCGACTCTACTTTGCGTTTTAGATACACGCAGGAGTCACAAGAGAGGAGAAGTACAAGAAGTATGATGAGGTTATGAAGAAGGTAAGACATTAGATAGATCTAGGTCCAAGGGGTAGTTTGTTGATACATATGTACCTAGATTCGGATCTGAATGTAATATGTCTTTATTGTCTTACACTTATGTAATTGTTGGGTACTTAATGAAATACAAATATTGGGTTGTGTTTATAATGTTTAATATTTCATTAATGAGTTTTTTAGCGCATATTGACTTGATTATATAGGTTTGTGGTTGTTTGAATTAATACAAATAATGTTATGACAATTAATACATTCAAACTTAATAACATGAAGTCATCATGCGAATGGCCCATGCTAATGGACCATACACATGAACAAATTCATACGAATGACTCAGTCGCACGATTGAACCAGGAGACTGGATCAGTCGTACGACTATAACATGAGATTGGCTCAGTCGCACGACTGAATACTCAGTCGTGCGAATGGATCAACCGCACGGCTCAATCGCACGAATAAACCATGCTGATGGTTCAGTCGCCCGAATGAGCAACCCTAACCTATAAATACCACCTAATTCGTGGAAAACGTAAGCATTCAATCCACTTTGACTGCAGACGTACCCTAGCCATCCCGAAGCCTCTAAGTTCGTACTCCAAGTTCATAGAACGCTATAGATCGATTCCTAATCGACTCTTGACGTTAGATTCAATACGTTATTGCTTCTACGTGCGTTCTCACTGATTGGATCACCAATCAAATAGGAATCCGTACTATTTGGTTTGGTTTAACACGTTAATCAGTTGGTGTTTTGTTCAAATACCAGGTCCTAACAATATGATGAAAGAAATCATAATACAGATGATTGTTTCTTCAAGAAGAACTCACCTAGAAAGGTTTTTGACAACCAATGATATTCTAACCCAAAGTTTCAAAAAATCATTATAATGGATTTCAAAATCTAATAAAATCACCTTCTCTGGGTTTGAGATCATCTAGAAGAATCAATTCAGACTATGATAATCTGTATACTGTCAGATTACAATAGTATGATCAAAGACAATTTATTCCACGTTCAGTGAGAATGAACAATGAAACATACAACAAGAAAAACTTCTATACTGTTTCAAACAATGGTTTAAAATTTCTTGATGATGATCTTGAAAACAGATTTAATGTTTTGAAAACAAAACAAAGAAAAGATAATCAAACTATTTTCAAAAGAAGATTTGAAAATCACAAATTTCAAAATAAACATGATGTAAACAAACTCCATTTCAAACAAATTACCATAGTTGATAAATTTGGAAAGCCCAAGACTATTTCGGCTTGGGTTACTAACTCATCTTAAATTTTCTTGCATGTAGGTATGCACACGGAGACTAGTAAACACATGGTATGTTGACAGTGGGTGTAGCTGGCACATGACAGGCAATCAAGCCTTGCTTCAAGATTTTAAACAAAAAGATGGCACTTGTGTGGCATTTGGTGGAGATTCAGGAGGAAAGATAACTGGTGAAGGAACATTATCTAACGGAATAAGTTTTGATAAAGTCAACTTCTGTGAACAATTAAATTTCAATCTTTTGAGTGTTTCATAAATATGTGATAAATCTTACTCAACTTAATTTGACGATTCCTTTTGTTATATTTTAAAGTCGGGGTTTCAGATCAACAAAGAGTGGATTGCTGCCAAAGCTGTTTTTGACATAGATGTTTACAAACTAGACATGTCATAAGTTGATCCATCTACAGAAACAACCTACCTCATTGCTAGAGAATCTAATGATGAAATCCGGCTTTGGCATAGATGTCTCAGTCACTCAAACTTCAAGAACATGAACAAGCTTGCAGCAGGAAACCATGTTATTAGATTTCCTTTAAAGAAGTTCTCAACTTCTGACCTCTGCAAAGCATGTTTGAAAGGAAAACAACATAGAGCGTCTTATAAGGCCAAACAAATAATTTCAAATTCAAAGCTGTTACAAATGTTACATATGGATCTATTTGGTCCTGTAAACATACAGAGTATTGAAAATAAATCGTACTGTTTAGTCATCATTGATGATTATACACGATTTTCTTGGGTTTTTTTCTTCATTCAAAATCTGAAACATCTGATCGTTTGAAAGATGTTGGAGCACATATTGTCATATATAGTGTGTCAGTTGCTTGTCGAATAGTCTAGGATTAATTTAATACACCTGATATGTTTTAAACACATGAAACTGGGTCATTCGCAGGAGTATATGCGAATGAGACTCAGACGTACGACTGAGCCATGCTAATGGACCAGTCGTGCGACTGAAAGATGCGATTGGGCCATTCGTAAGACTGAACCATTGGTATGGTCCAGTTGTACGATTGAACCGTACGCATGGCCCAATCGTACGAATGGGCCCAGTCGCATCTGGTATGGGCTGAGGCCTATAAATACCAGTTTAATTGTGTATAAAGTTTAAGGATTTTGAGAGAGGGCACAGGCCTAGGTGCTGGCGGATGAGAGGGGAGATCATGCTCGATCTCCCTTTTCCAAGAGTCGTGATTCTTATGTTGTAACGAGCTTGTAATAATTAGGTTTTATATATGAAACCATTTTATTATAGTTTGTGTTATTGTTTGTCTCTTGGTTTTGGTTTTGTTTCCTTCCGTCAAGAACACGCTCGGATGTCTACCGTCCAGCAACTTCACAATTGGTATCAGAGGCGGTTATTGCTGGAATGATCTAACAATCATTCTAGTAACCCGAGCTCTTGATTTTTGGATCTATTTCAGGTTCTTTGACGTTAACCCACTTCGTGTTCTTTGTGTTTTGCTCAGATCTTGTTACGTATGTTGTTTCCTGGTTAAAATCGAACTCGGAACCACGTTCTGATCACCCTTGCAAATTTTATGATTTCTGTTTTGGTTCGGTTCATGTTAAATTCATAAGATTAAGGTTTTTGGCAGCCATGGCGGCTGCAGATCCGAAAATCTGCGTTCAGACCCGCTCATGCGACTGAACCATGAGTATGGACCATTCGTACGATTATACCATGCTAATGGACCATTCATACTACGGACCATGCGACTGGACTAGGCATATGTTCAGTCATGCGACTAGACGAGTCGTATGTTTAGTCGTGCGACTGGACCAGTCTTATTTTAATCGCATGAATGAGCCATCCGTATTGACTCATCCGCATTTATTCGAGACAAGAAAAGAGTCTGGAACTACCTCTTGCACAAATGTGAGGTTGAGCAAAGCACATTCACCCTGAGGTTCTTTTGTCAAATAAGTTCGATGTATACCCCATTATTTGTTGGACTTCTAGAATAGGTGAATGTAGTTAGAACACAAAAGAGAGAAGAGAAGATGTCAGCAGTCGGTGCTGATTTTATGGGGTAGTCAGGAGCATCTGACTACTTATGGGCCAATCAAGTTTTATTTATCCGCACAGAGAGGATTCTGACTCTTAAGGGGAATCCTGTATAGAGAAATTGAAGACGCAATCAGAAAGTGATGATGTGAGCAGGTTTCTGATGATGAATCTGAGTGCATGCTGATTTGTTTGAGATTATCTGCTGTGGATTGGAACCTTCTACTTTTTGCCCAACACACCGTATGAAGACGCCCAAAGAGCATAACGTTTATATATTGGGATATGTTGAATTTGAGGGGGAATTTCTGCAGGTGTTAATGTTAATCAGGTTAACCTGTGTGAAGATTGAAGCAATAAAAAACTGTTCATGTCATTATCTGGAAAAATCAGTCATATGGGGAATCTTGCTGCTATGATGGTGTTTAGAAAAGTAAACGAAAGCTATTATGCCTAAATTCATTTTCAGGGAGACTGTAGCAACCTGACGGATCGGCAACGTTGGCTAATATGGTTTTTTGTTTGATTCAATTGGAAACCAGAGCAAAATTTGACTGAAGATTGTAAGAGGTGTTATCTACTATTCGCAAGCAACGTCTAAAGGGGAATCTGTTGGAGCTTATATTGTCATATATAGTGTGTATGTCGCTTGTCAAATAGTCTAGGCTTAATGTAATACACCTGATATGTTATAAACACATGAAACTGGGTCATTCGCATGAGCATATGCGAATGAGACTCAGTCGTACGACTGAGCCATGCTAATGGACCAGTCGTGCGACTGAGAGATGCGATTAGGCCATTCGTAAGACTGAACCATTCGTATGGTCTAGTCGTATGATTGAACCATACGCATGGCCCAATCATACAAATGGGCCCAGTCGCATCTGATATGGGCTGAGGCCTATAAATATCAGTTTCATTATGTAGAAAGTTTAAGGGTTTTGAGAGAGTGCCTAGGGTCTAGGTGTTGTTGGATGAGAGGGGAGATCATGCTTGATCTCCCCTTGCCAAGAGTCATGATTCTTATGTTGTAACGAGCTTGTAATCATTAGGTTTTATTAATGAAACCATTTTATTATAGTTCGTGTTATTGTTTGTCTCTTGGTTTTGGTTTTGTTTCCTTCCGTCAAGAACACGCTCGGATGTCTACTGATCCAACGACTTCACAATTGGTATCAGAGTCGGTTATTGCTGGAATGATCTAACAATCATTCTAGCAACTCGAGCTCTTGATTTCTGGATCTATTTCAGGTTCTTTGACGTTAAACCCACTTCGTGTTCTTCGTGTTTTGCTTAGATCTTGTTACGTATGTTGTTTCCTGGTTAAAATCGAACCCGGAACCACCTTCTGATCACCCTTGCAAATTTTATGATGTCTATTTTGGTTCGGTTCATGTTAAATTCATAAGATTAGGGTTTTTGGCAGCCATGGCAGCTGCAGATCTGAAAATCTGGTGTGCAGACCCGCTCATGCGACTAGACAATGAGAATGGACCATTCGTACGATTATACCATGCTAATGGACCATTCATACTACTGCACCATGCGACTGGACCAGTCGTATGTTCAGTCATGCGACTGGACCAGTCGTATGTTCAATCGCACGAATGAGCCATCCGTATTGACTCATCCGCATTTATTCCAGATAAAAAAAGAGTCAGGAACTGCCTCTTGCACAGATTTGAGGATGAGCAAAGCACATTCACCATGAGGTTCTTTTGTCAAATAAGTTTGATGTATACCCTATTATTCATTGGACTTCCAAAATAGGTGAATGTAGTTAGAACACAAAAGAGAGAAGAGAAGATGTCAGCAGTCGGTGTTGATTTTATGGGGTAGTCAGGAGCATCTGACTACTTATGGGCCAATCAAGTTTTATTTATCCGCACAGAGAGGATTCTGACTCTTAGGGGGAATCCTGTATAGAGAAATTAAAGATGCAATCAGAAAGTGATGATGTGAGCCGATTTCTGATGATGAATCTGAGTGCATGCTGATTTGTTTGAGATTATGAGCTGTGGATTGGAACCTTCTATTTTTTGCCCAACACACCGTTTGAAGACGCCCAGAGAGTACAAGTTTATATATTGGGATATCCTGAATTTGAGGGGGAATTTCTACAGGTGTTAATGTTAATCAGGTTAGCCTGTGTGAAGATTGAAGCAATAGAAAGCTGTTCGTGTCATTATCCGGAAAAATCAGTCATATGGGGAATCTTGCTGCTATGATGGTGTTTAGCAAAGTAAACGAAAGCTATTGTGCCTAAATTCATTTTCAGGGAGACTGTAGCAACCTGACGGATCGGCAACATTGGCTAATATGGTTTTTCGTTTGATTCTATTGGAAACCAGAGCAAAAATTGACTGAAGATTGTAAGAGGTGTTATCTACTATTCGCAAGCAACGTCTAAGGGGGAATCTGTTGGAGCGTATATTGTCATATATAGTGTATCTGTCGCTTCTTGAATAGTCTAGGCTTAATGTAATACACCTGATATGTTGTAAACACATGAAACTGGGTCATTCGTAGGAGCATATGCGAATGAGACTCAGTGGTACGACTGAGCCATGCTAATGGACCAGTTGTGCAACTGAGATATACGATTGGGCCATTCGCAAGACTGAACCATTCGTATGGTCCAGTCGTATGATTGAACCATACGCATGGCCCAATCATACGAATGGGCCTAGTCGCATCTGATATGGGCTGAGTCCTATAGATATCAATTTCATTGTGTAGAAAGTTTAAGGTTTTGAGAGAGTGCCCAAGGTCTAGGTGCTGCCGGATGAGAGGGGAGATCATGCTCGATCTACCCTTGCCAGGAGTCGTGATTCTTATGTTGTAATGAGCTTGTAATCATTAGGTTTTATCAGTGAAACCATTTTATTATAGTTCGTGTTATTGTTTGTCTCTTGGTTTTGGTTTTGTTTCCTTCCGTCAAGAACACGCTCGGATGTCTACCGATCCAGCGACTTCACAATAGAGTTTATCATTAAAGTGGAAAATCAATTAGATCAAAAGGTTAATATAATCAGAAGATAATGGAACCGAATTTAAAGTGCTAATATTGACAGTCTTTGTGCAGCAAAAGGAATTGGTTATCAGTTCAGTGCTCCTCGAACTCCAAAACAAAACAGAGTTGCAGAAAGGAATAACAGAACTATGATTGAAGCTGCTCGAGCAATGTTAGCTGATGCAATGATTCCTATGACATTCTGGAATGAAGTAATATCAACAACCTGTTTTTTTTTCAAAATCGCACTTTGTTGGTTAATGACAAACAAAAATCTCCTTATGAGTTAATGTTTAGCAGGAAACCCAATATTGATTTTCTTAAATCTTTTGGATGTCCTGTATTGATTTTAAATTCAAATGACCATCTTGGCAAATTCGATTCAAAGTTTGATGATGGATTCTTTCTTGGATATTCGTCTGCTTCAAAAGCATATAGAGTTTATAACTCTAAGATGAATGTTATCATTGAAACATTTAATGTTAAATTTCTTGAAAACTCTTTTCCATTAGTTACAAATGGTCCAAAGTGGTTATTTGATTTAGATTCATTAACAAACTCATTTAATTCTAATATTTTGAATCTTCATGTGCCAACAGGAATCGAAAAAGAGATCTTCGAACCTTCAGTGAAGATTGTGATTTAGATGATATGGATGATACAAGCCTAGATTATCCATTTTTCTCTTTTGCAAGAGATCCTTTATTCTCTACAAAGAATCTTGAGTAACAAAATCTTAAGCAACAAGTTCCTGAAGATTCTGATAATTCTTAATCTCTTTGTAATGATGGTCTAGAAATTCTTCATCCTGAGTCTGGAACTTCATCTATATCTGGAGATATAGATGTGAATGACAGTTGATTACTTTGTCAATTCTCCAACTCAAGTTCCAAATTATATTCCACATTCCTCAACTTTATTGCAACAACTCTTCGACATAAACCAATCTAATCTGAATGTGAATGTTCAACAAGAAGAGATTCCAACTACTCGCATTCACAAGAGACATCCCATCTCTCAGATTATTGGTCCTTTACATGAAATAACAACACGACGTCACTCTAAAAGAGAAAATGTTTTCTTGTACTCATGTTTTCTTTCTCAAATGGTCCTTAAAATCATTAAAGAGTCTTTAAAGGACAACGGTTGGATTGAAGCAATGCAAGAGGAATTATTACAATTCAGAAAACAAGAAGTGTGGAATCTGGTGGATTTACCTAAAGGAGAAAATGCCATTGGCACAAAATGGTTATTCAGAAACAAATAAGATAATAGAGGAATAATCATTCGAAACAAAGCTCGATTAGTAGCTCAAGGATACACTCAAGAGGAAGGAATAGATTATGAAGAAGTGTTTGCTCCAGTTGCAAGACTAGAAGCAATTTGGGTCTCCTAGCATATGCTTCTTATATGAAATTTAAAGTGTATCAAATGGATGTTAAGGGTGCATTTTTGTATGGACTAATCACCGATGATGTGTATGTTAAGCAACCTTAAGGTTTTGAAGATGTTGAATTTTCTTATCGTGTGTACAAGCTCAGCAAAGCTCTGTATGGTCTACATCAAGCCCCAAGAATCTGGTACAAAACATTGTCCCAACACTTGCTTCAACATGTATATACACGAGGGAAGATTGATCTAACTTTATTCATCAAGAAGGATGCATAAGATCTTCTTTGTGTACAAGTGTATGTGGATGATATCATCTTTGGATCAACCAGTCAAAAACTCTATTCAGAATTTGAAGAAATATTGAAATATCGTTTCCAGATGAGTTCTATGGGAGAAATCAGTTTCTTTCTTGGATTACAAGTTACACAATCTGCAGATGGCATTTTCATCAATCAAGCAAAGTTTGTCGATAAGTTGTTGAAGAAATTTAAGCTGCAAGATTGTCAATCCATTAGAACTCCAACTAACATAAACACCTGATTGATCCTAATCCTACAGGAAAATCAATAGACCAAACATTATACAGATCTATGATTGGATCTTTAATGTACTTAACTGGATCTAGACCTGGCATAATGTATGTTGTTTGTGTCTATTCCAGGTATCAATCAGACTCAAAGGAATCTCACATTATCGTTGTCAAATGCATATTCAGATATCTCAAAGGAAAACCATCCCTAGGGTTATGGTATCCTTATGAAGGAAACTTTGAGTTATATGGATATACTGATAGTGATTATGGGAGATGTTGTCAAGATAGAAAATCTACCATGGGTGGCTATTAGTTTTTAGGTCCTCGATTAGTCTCATGGCAATGTAAGAAACATTCAAATGTCTTAGTCTTAACTGTAGAAGCTGAGTACATTGCTGCCTCATCAAGATGTTCTCAAATCATCTAGTTGCAAAATCAACTACTTGCTTACAGGTTCAATTTTCTTAAAGCTCCTATTTACATTGATAACACTGCTGCTATGTTTATTAATGCTAATCTTGTCCAAAATTCTAAAATAAAACATATCGAGATTCGATATCATTTTCTCAGAGACAACTCTAAAAAGGTTTAATCATTTTGATTTAGATTTCAACACAAAAACAATTCGCTGACTTGTTTACCAAATCTTTCCTACAAGGAAGGTTTGAATACTTAGTTGAGTCAATTGGTCTTATTAACATATTGAAAATTGATTTTTCTCTTTCAAAATGATAATAACCCTCCCTCATTTTCATAAACAAATCAAAGTTAAACTTTCAATGTTAACTGCCTGATTATGTATATTGTGCATGTGTGTTAAATGAAAAAAGAAAATACAACATCTGAAAATGCAAAACAAAGAGAAAATTATAACATGAAAGTACAAAAATAATAAAGTAGCTACAAGTGTTAGGATTGTATCTGCTTTGCAATTTGTGGGAAATGATAGTACATTAGTTTAATCAGTGGCATACTTCACTCGCTAATAAAGTTTGACATGATCATATATGATTCGTAAGTAAGATCATGTAATTATACTGAAAAAGTAGATTCTAGTAGTTGAACTAAATCATCTATGCATTTGTGTGTGTCCATCTCAGTACTAAAGAGTTGTCTTGACTTTTTTCGATTGATTGCTTGTAAAGTCACAATCTCACACCTTGACATAATATGTGTTACCATGAGATCTTTTTACTACATCTGTTCACTTCTTTGTTATGAGTCATCATAGACCTAAAGTGACGAGGTATCCTCTGTTGTAAGTCATTACAGACCTGGTTCAACCATGATGATTCCCTCATTGACCTAAACATGAGATTCGGTATACATATATGATAGGTTTTTAAGTTGAGTAAAAGTGCTTTCTTGCATACCTTGACGAGGGTTGAACACTCTAAGTCTAAGTTTGGATTACATAATGTCAGATCTAATCCAACCTTAATAAATACAAGAATTGAAAAAGTAAGTGTACAGATTCTTTTGCCAGAGCAGTCATTGTCTGTCCGTAGATCTCGTGTGTCCTTTGCTGTGGGAACACTGACCTGGAACACACTTAATCGGAATTTAATCATTGTCTATGACTATTCATATTTTTTTATTTTCAATATGCTAATTATTATCTGATATGATCTACTACAGGCATATGATTCAATGTGTAGAATTTTATTCTGCTTTTTTTATTTTTGCATGATTTTTTATGTGCAGGAATGTTAATAATGAATGGTTTTACTTTAACTCACAACTTGTATAAACTTCTAAGTTTGAAAACTTATAAGTTTAGGGGGAGTAAAGATGCAAAAGTGTTTATCAAAATAAATGTTTAGATAACAAAAAGATGATGCAAAAATATTCAAAGCTTATAAGTGTTGAAATGATTAAAAATGAACCTAAAAAGATTTAAAAATATGGAAAAGCTTCTTGCAAAGGATTGAGAATGTTTGTAATTTTATGAAAATTTTGAGACTAAAATGACAGGAAATGAATTAAAAAATTTAGTCAAAAAGTCAAAGTTTGGTCAAAAAGTCAAAGTTTTGATCAAATAGTCAAAGTCAAAGGGTTTACTCAAAGTTTGTCCAAAGTTTGAAATTTTTATGAAGAAAAGTGAAATTGATTAAAAATTTTGGTTTGAATGAATTTTGTGAAAAAATTATACAAGTGTTAAACGTATGGATGTCTCATGCGCCTAAACAGTGTTCATAAGTCTATGTTTAGCCACATGATTAAATTTCAGTTTTATGACAAGTATTGACGCTTTCAGTAATCCCCATGCACCTAAACAGTGGTCATAAGTCTGAAATTCTTAGTTAAGTGTTGGGCGTTTTACACAATCTCATGCGCCTAAACAGTACTAGACATCACATATTTAGAATTCAAAGTGTTAGGCATAGGTCATGCGCCTAAACAGTGTTCATGCGCTTGTAAAGTGCACATGCGCTTGTAAAGTGCACATGCGCCTACAAGTTTTTCAAACAAAATTGACCAAGTGTAACTCATGCGTCTAAGGTTCATACGCCTGAACATGGGTAAAACGCCTGAATAGTGCCAATGCACCTAGACCTCATGCATCCAAACAGTGGTTATGCGTGTAAACAGTTGTAATGCGTCTAAGGGTTTTTACACTTGTATAAATTCAACACTTGCTCAGAAGTTCAATTCATTCAAAATTTTCTTACTCAGTCACTCTGTCCTTAGTATACAAGCACCGACTCATTCAAATTCTCTCTGATTACTATGTTACACTGAGATTGTTTCATAACACAAGGTATTATTAGTAAATGTGATCAACACATTGTGATTATATCATCAAATCAGTGAATATTTTCAGCAAAATCGATTGGGCGTTTGAAACCTATTCGGCGTTCGAACCCTAAGAACTTGACAAAATCCGAAATGATTCATTACTGATGATTTTTTGTGAAAGATTAAACTGAAATTGTTAATGATTGTGAAATGCGAACATGTTATCATCTCAAAGCAAGATATCATCACAAAATTTTTTTGATGATTCGAATATTTTCAAAGTCAAATATAATAATAAAAAAATAATAGAATTGAATCGACAAAATGTTTTTTAAATAAAACTTAACTGATTATTTATCAAAATTCAAATGTGTATCTAAATCAACAAGATACAAATCTCTTAATTGATTATATATCTCAAAATTTAATTAAATCATCAAATAATGATTTCAAATCATTGAATTTTATTAAAATTAATCAAATTTTAATATATAAAATTTTATTAAGAAAACATAAAAGTTAGTGAAGGATGTATTCATTTCTACACAATTGATAAAAACTTAAATGAGTTTAACACCTTCATACTATTCATGTTTCTTTTGATTGACAGATGAATTCGTTAAAGATTGAGCCAGAGTATAATGTAGTTGCATTTCTCAATGAAGATGTGAGAGAAGTTGCTAGTTATGAAGAAATGATTCGATTTCTCCTAAGGACCAAATATGTCTATGCTATGTATGCCAGACCGGCCATATATGGAAGACTAATCAAGAGGTTTTGGAGAACTGCAGAAGTGGAACTTGATGATAACAGAAGCAAAGTTCTAAGAGGATTCATTTCAAATGATAGAATGATAGCAGTTTCTGAAGATTCTATCAGAATTGCTTTGAGGTTAGGAGAAAATAAAGACCAGCATCTATCTAAATACACTTTCAATAAGTGTACAGAGATCTTCATGCAAATGGGTCATTCTGACAATTTTCCAAAGAAACATTTTTTTAAAGCAAGAGTCTACAACAACTGGAAGCTACTATGTTATATATTTCAGCACTGCATGTCTAAAATAAATACAGGATAGAATTCATTTCCAGTTGATATAGCATCTCCTATTGTTGCTCTAGTCACAAACAGAAGATTCAATATCACAAAATGGCTAATGAATGGATTTATTTTCAACTTGGAGAAAGGGAAAAGAGACAAGTATTTGATGTATCCCAGATTTCTCCAGTTGATTATTAATGAAGAATATCCATACATTTATGTATATGGAGTTCAAGGTGATGAATTTGAATCAGAGCATATGTCTGAGATGGTATACAAGAAGTTAATAGTGATTACAGGAGTTGAGAATGTACCGTTATTTGAGTACATAAGTAATGTAGCTGATGATAATGTTGACATTAATCAGCAACACTTTCATTTATCTGAAGATGAGCCTGTTTATCCTGATGATTTGATCGAAGATGTAGATGAGATTGTTGAAGAATCTAAAAAAGAGGATGATGATGATGAGGATGATAATGATGAAGGAAATGATAATAATGATGATGATAATGATGATAACAATGATGATGATCAAGGAAGTGATCAAGGTGGTGAAGCTAAACAAATTGTTGAAGAAACTATACAAGAGATGGACAGTGAGCAAACCATTTCTGATCAAAGAATTGAAGAAGAAAGAAATGTAGATGAAAATGTTGATGTTGAAGTAAATTATCAAAGGAATGATGAAGCTGTTGAAAATGAGAATGTAGAATATATTGATTTTAATCAAGCATTTGATTTTGATGCAATTTGGTCTGAGCCTAAATCTGAAAATGTACAATCTCCAAATCAGATGTTATGATTATAAAAGAGTCAGAAAAAGAGATAAAACAAACATCAGATGTTTGTATTCAAACAGAATTAGAAGATGATGCTGATGAAGTTAAGAAATTGAAGTCACAGATAGCATCTCAAAATGATGAAATTGAAAGATTAAAGAATGAAAATGCCATGCTAAAAGCTAATGATGAAATGAAGAATGTTATAATGTCTAATCTTGAAGAAAAGTAAAGATAATATTTGAAGAAATTGAAAAGCTAAAAGTAACTTTAAAAGAGCCTGTAAAGGAAAGTGAAGTGAAAACTGTTGAGAAAGAATCTGTTCAAGAGCCTAAAGAAACCACAACTGTAAAGTATTTTGAAGTTGAGAAAGGGAAAAGAAAGATGAATGAAGTTAAAACATCTACAGTTCCGGCTAAAGTTTATAAGACAGTTGATGTAGATGAGAATGAAGAGAAAGAAGAAGTGCAAAATATAATAGAACTTGATGGTATAGATACTGATCTACCTGATGAATGTATGATAAAGTTTTGGAAGATAAAGATGTGTGTGATGTAGTTGACTTACCAGTTGAAAATTTTCAAGATGATATACCTGTAGACTTTGAAGACAGATACAATTATCTGGTAAAAAAAGTATAATAGAGTGTTTTTGGATGGGCTGACAGTGATTCAAAAATGAAGAGTATGAAAAGTGTGACAGAAGAGTCTTCAGTGCTGGTAGATCCAAATGAAATCAGTCTAGAACATGGTGAGTGGGCACCAATGAATGAAAGCATAAATATTGATGATGTTCCCGTGACATAATTACACCACCCAACCCTGAAGATATGAGCATACCTGCTCTGAGAATGTGGTTGCAGTGAAGGAATTATCCAAGGAAAAGATTGAACAAGCTTCAAGGTGAATCATTAAGAATATTGGTGAGGAGTTTCAAGAAACTGAGAAAATGTAAAACAAAATGATTATTCTGGATATGGATAACCCTCTGTATCTTGAAATCACCAAAAGAACAAAAATGTTGAATCCTTAAGAGATAAAGTCAATGGAGTTGGTGAAGAAGACTCATGAACATAGAAAATAGCTTATGGATATGTTTCATGATGTTGAAAAACAAGGTTACAAAGTTTCTACAGATCAAAAACAGCTTTGGAATAATGCTAGATCAGCTGGAGATCTTATGAGAAATGTGCTTCGAACAGGATAATCAATTTCTGAATTGCTGAATGCAATGATTGTGCCTGATAAAACCAAAGAGGTGAAAATAATTGCATGGAAATATGATGAGATTTTTTATGCCTTTCTTATCAAAAGAGTTAATGCTATTTGTGATGTATATCATTTCTACTCAAGCATCATAGCGTTACCTGTGCAAGATTTGAAAGAATTGCATAAGTTATCATTGATCAATCCTACAAAGGCTGAAAAAGGAGAAATTTTTGTGAAGTTGCTTGATAGAGGAATATCTAGAATGCCAGCATTTCTTCAAACTTGTTGTGACCAAGAAGATAAAAGCTATTGTGCTAAAATGAAGAAGAAGTTAAAGAAAGGCGAGTCTAGTGAGCATATGGATGATTGTTATTTGGAAACCTTTAGTGATAAGTACTTTGAAAAGGTTACAAATATGGGGTTGAAAGTAATAGACGGAACTCAATCATCAAAACTGATTCTGAAATGGTTTTATGATTCATCTACTTTTTATATGAAGCTTGTGAGAAACTAGGATGATTGGGAGAATGATATGATTAGTTTATTTGGCGTGTTTGAACTCAAACTTCTACATCCAAGTTATATCTCGTTCTTGTCCAATCAAGTGTTTGAGCAAGTATCTTCATTTGAAGTAGAGAATGACAAAAAATACTTTTTGACGATTAGAAAAGTAATGAATGTTGCTATGGAGAGGATTTATTTGAGAAAAGAATGGCTTATGCAAACATAGTGAAGAAAGCCATAAATGTAACACCCGATTATTTTTTTTTGAAGACTCAAATCAAAGAATAAAGTGAAGAAAAGAAAGAAAAGGAATTTACCCAAGTTGAGGGGTTAAATGTGTAAAAAGGACAAAATGTTTGAAAAGTGGTGTAAAAGGTGGCATGGCCGCCCATGTTGTCTACACACACTCATATCATTTGGATTTTAGAGAGAGAAAGCGAAGAGAGCAGAAGTATTCGAGTCTTTGACATGTTTTTATAGTGTTCTTAACTGGCCTTACCTTGGTTATATCCTTATGTGTGTTTGTATGTTCGGTTGTGTGTGTTTGGTGGGTTTTAGGTGTTTGAACTCAATTTGCAAACGGTTTTGAAGAAGTCTTACCCACAGAACTGCAAAGGTGAGTTCTAGAACCCCTCTTTTACATGTTTTTAACTGCTTTGGGGCTAGAAATGCATGTATGTACATTTTTTATTAAGTGGGTATTGTACACGTATGTGTATGTGTATGTGTATGATTAGAGTGGGGTGTTTTGAACTTAACTTGGGCTATGTTTATGTATTATGTTGTTATGACTATGTTTCTAAGGCTTAGAATGTATGATTTAAGCTTAGGATAAGTTTGAGAATGATTGGAGAGCTGATTGTTCTTCCGCATTGACAAATGCGGAAGACCAGATATGATGCGGACAAGTTCTGCTCTTGCGCATTGACAAATGCGGGAGAGTAGAGGAAATGCGGATGACAGTTTTGTTCATCCGCATCACCTAATGCGGATGAACCATATGCGGATAACGGTTTTCTGTTCATCCACATTACCCAATGCGGATGAACCATGTGCGGATGACAGTCTTTGTTAATCCGCATTACCCAATGCGGATGAACCGCATACTAATTCGGATGACCCTCCGAGTCTAACTCATCTGCATTTGCTAATGCGGATGAGTAGGAGGAAATGCAGATAAAGACAGTTTATTTTTCTGATTTTTGGAGAAATGGGTAGATGTAGGCCTTGACTTGGGAGGTTCCCGGGGTTTATGTAAGTTGACTTTTGAGGTCATAGATGATTTGATGGGCATGATGATGATGTATGATTGGTTCTTATGCATTATGTATGACGGTTATGTATGATTGCAAGATGATGTTATGCTTATGAATGATATGTTTATTATGTTCCTAATTACATATGTACGATGTGACTTTGCGTGGTGTGATATTGTTAATAAATGTAAAGTATTTTCTTAACGAAGTGAAAGATTTAAGATAACGAAAGTGAAACATACTGAATGAACGAATGAAAAGCTTTGCAAGCAACTGAAGGGAGGTTCACAACTCATTGAGAGTTGTTACCTCAACTGTGTGTGTTTACAACGTGCGATTTTGGCTAACTCATAAGGGTTCATACACACAATAAGATTTCAGTCTTGTTGACTACTCCAATACGTGCGATTTCCTAATTACTGTGTGTTATGTAGCGTGCGATCCTGGCGAACCCATAAGAGTTCACACACATAGGGGAGTATGTCCTAGTGACCACTCCATACGTGCGATATGGGGTCCTTGTCGCTTAACCCTAGATGAATTGCTTGGTGCTTTAGAGGGGGGTTAAGTACATGACAGGACCTAGATAGAAGTGAAAGATAATAAATGTACAAAAAGTGTGATAAGTACGAAGTGTGTGAAATGTGCAAAATGTACGAAATGAACGATGATGAAGATAATAACTATTACCATGATGTACATATGATGTGTTACGACGTGCGATAGTAATGAAAATGTTTTAACAAATAAAAGGTAATATAATGTTTTTTTAAAACTAGAAGCCATTTAGCAACGCTAACTTTTTATGCATTTTCCAGTTGGCAGGTAAGGTTGCTGAGGATGGCATGGGGCCGCTACTTGGCTCTTTTGGATGGCATCCATTTTTATAATTCTTTTGTGATGTAATTCAACATGTATTTTGTAGTTTGACAACAATGTATTATTTTGCAAAAGCTATTATAATGAAATGAAATGTCATTCTTGAATGTTTTCCGCTACAGTGTTTATTTAAGTTAAATGTAAATATATGTTTTATGTGAAATGATTGACCAACTGTGAGCGTCTCAGGAACAAGGCGTTACAAGTTGGTATCAGAGCCAAAGTTTAAGTGAAACGGGTAAATTTTCAAAATAAACCTTAACTTAAACTGAAAATGGGATGGAAAGGGAAGGGATGCCAGTCCGAGTAGTTACGTGCCATCAGGTATTTTCTTAATGTTAACCGGCATTACTTGCACATGTTATGTGGTTTATGTGTTGTTTGTAGATTTAGATACTGATGTAGTCAGGAAATGCTTGGGGTATGAAGAGTATCAGTAAGTGGCTAATCACAACTGGCCACTGTAATTAAAGACTTACTATACTTGAGATAAACTAAGTTGTTCCCTTGAATGACTGTGTTAGTGTTTGAATCTTTCAGTGTGTGTGTTAGAGGATGGTCGGTGGTAGATAATCTAAAGCTTCAAGGGGTGGAGGTCGTGGTATGTGTGGTGCTGAACTGCAACCCAAAAGAGGAAGGCCTAGAGTTGAGAACAATGATTCATAAAGAACCCGAGACACCTCATCCGGAGGGCGGTGATGAGAGTGCTAACTTAAGAGCCTCAGTAAAGGAGGTTGTAGTTAAGGAATTGCATCAGGTCATGCAGACAATCCTACTGTTTGTGGTGACCGAAGTGATAAAGGCTATAAGGGAAGGAGAGAGAAGGGAAAGGAATAGGTCCTCAGGAGGAGGGGAGCGACCGGAGGCTGAGACGGTTCTCTCCAATGATGAGGAGGAGGAAGAAGAGCCTGTGTAGGAGGCAACACGAGGTTGTAACTATGGGGCATTTATGAGATGCAAGCCCCTAACGTTTGATGGAAATGGCACTGCTGCTGCTCACTGATGGGTGAGAGAAATGGAAGCGGTACTTGATATCAACGAGTGCCGAGAAGACCAGAAGGTGAAGTTTGCTGCCCACTCGTTTGTGGACTCGGCTTTGTGCTGGTGGGACAATATTGTCCAAGCTGAGGGTAGTAGGGCTATCGGGAGGATGAGGTGGGCAGAGTTAAAGACGCTAGTAATTGAGGGGTTCTGCCCTAATAGAGAGATGGATAAGGTGGAAAGGTAGTTCCTGCAACTAGAGGCGGGAACCATGATGCATCAGCAGTACACCACCAAATTCAACGAAATGGCATGGCTGGTGCCAGATCAGGTGACGCCTCTGTCACGAAAGATTAAGAGGTACATTCAAGGCTTGGCAGCGGATGTCCGTAGGCACATGATCGTTGCCCGACCAAACACGTTTAGTCGGTAGTTGACTTGGTGGGGAGGTTGTATGATGAAAGGACTGTGGTGGTGGTTGAGGTGAGAAAGAAGGGTGGTGGCGACCAAAATTGGAATGGGAAAATGTTTGGTCAGGGTGGCGCCCTGATGAGTAATAAGAAGGTACGGGTGGATGACCGTCATGTGGTCACACCTGGTGCGGGGTCGAAGAGATGTGATAAATGCGGGAAGGAGCATTCGGAGAATGCAAATGAGAATCAAATATCTACTTCAACTATGGTAAGCCTGGTCATATGGCTAGAGATTATGGGGTTATAAGTTGTTACAACTGTGGGGAAAGTGGTCACATGAGTAGGGACTGCAAGAAGCCGAGGGTTGAAGGTTCTAGGGTGAAGAAGACCGGAGGAGAAGGACAGAGGGCGAGTGCCTAAGCATTTACAATGATGCAGGAGGAGGATAGGACGGACCCTGATGTTGTGTCAGGTACGTTTCTAGTAAACCAAACTTTAGCCTTTGTGTTATTTGATTTTGGTGCTAGTAAAAGTTTTATTTCTGCTGCTTTCTATGCTAAACTACCTGTTAGTAGTAGGAGTGTAGATGTGCCCTTTGATGTAGAAACTGCCATCGTTAAGTCTACCAGGATTTCTGAGATGATAGAAGGCTGTGACGTGGAATTAGAAGGTCATAAGTTTCCTGTTAGACCATTCGTGATGACCTTAGGTCGTTTTGGCGTAGTTCTTGGATGGATTGGTTGGTGGACTACGAGGTGAACATTGCGTGTTGCAAGAAGATGATTCATTTAACAGTGCGTGATGGGTGTATGGTGACGGTTTATGGGGATCGGGTCATAACGATCCCGAAGGTGATTTCAATGGTGGTGGTGGGAAAGTGCATGAGGTGTGGATGTGGTGCCTACTTGGCTTTTGTGAAGGATGTGGACATGCCAACACCACAATTGTCCAACGTACCAGTTGTGTGTGACTTTCCAGATGTGTTTCCTGAAGACTTACCAGGAGTGCCACCTGACCGCGAGATTGAGTTCCAGATTGACTTGATACCAGGTGCACAACCCGTTACTAAGGAACCGTATCGCTTAGCTCTGACTGAGATTAAAGAGTTGATGGAGCAATTGCAAGAGTTGCTAGATAAGGGGTTTATTAGACTGAGTATCTCTCCTTGGGGTGCTCTAGTCTTATTCGTGAAGAAGAAGGACGGTAGTATGAGGATGTGTATTGACTACCGTGAATTGAATAAGTTGACAGTAAAGAACCGATACCTGTTACCGAGAATTGAGGATTTGTTCGAACAACTTCAAGGTGCTAGTTGGTTCTCAAGGATAGACCTTTGATCAGGCTACCATCAGCTAAAGGTGAAAGAACATGATATCCCTAAAACAACTTTTCACACGTGTTATGGTCACTACGAGTTTCTCGTTATGTCTTTTGGTTTAACCAATGCGCCAGCTGTTTTTATGGATTTTGATGAATCGAGTGTGTCGGCCGATGTTGGATAAATCTATGATTGTGTTTATTGATGATATCCTGATTTATTCGAAAAGCAAGAATGAGCATGCCGATCATACTCGAGAGGTGTTGGAGACGTTGAGAAGGGAGAAGTTGTATGCCAAGTTCTCCAAGTGTGCATTCTGGTTGTGCGAGGTTCAATTCTTAGGTCACATGGTGAATCTCGAGGGGATTATGGTGGATACGACAAAGGTGGAGGCGGTGATGCAATGGAAGTCTCCAAAGACGCCATCCGAGATTTGTAGCTTCTTGGGTTTGGCGGGTTATTATAGGAGATTCATTCAAGACTTCTCTAAGATCGCTTCTCCACTGACCAAGTTGACCTGGAAAGATGTAAGGTTTGTATGGGGTCAAATTCAAGAGAAAGCATTTGAGGAGTTAAAGACGAGATTGACTTAAGCTCCTGTTTTGTCGTTACTCGATGGAAGTGAAGATTTGGTGGTTTATTCAGATGCTTCCTACTCGGGTTTGGGATGTGTATTGATGCAAAGAGGAAAGGTTATAGCCAACGCATCCCGACAGTTGAAAGTTCATGAGGTCAATTATCCTACTCATGACTTGGAGCTAGAAGTCGTGCTCTTTGCGTTAAAGATTTGGAGGCATTACCTCTACGGGACGAAGTGCCCCATATTCACCGATCACAAGAGCTTGAAGTATTTCTTCAAGCAGAAGACTTGAATATGAGGCAAAGGAGATGGTTGGGGCTCATAAAATATTATGTTTGCGAGATACATTACCATCCAGGAAAAGCCAACGTGGTGGCGGATTCCCTTAGTCGAAAAGAAAAACCCGAGCCGATTCGGGTAAAAGCTTATCAGCTGGTTATGACCTCTGACGTCATGAAGTAGGTCAAAGAGTTTCAAGATGAAGCATTGAAAGAAGATCATCTTAATTCTATAAGAATGAGAGGTCTAGTTGCGGAATTGGGTGAAAACACACTCGGTGTTAGGACTCGATTCAGGCGGATGTGGATTCCTCGTTTTGGGGATCTACGTGTGAAGATTATGGATGAAGCTCATAAGACTCGATACTCAATTCATCCCAATGCTACAAAAATGTACCAAGAAATGAAGAAAGATTATTGGTGGCCGGGTATGAAGCATGATGTGGTGGAATATATGAGCAAACGCCTTACTTGTTTACAAGTGAAAGCCGAGCATCAGAAGCCGTATGGGAAGATCCAACCTCTGGATATACTGGAGTGGAAGTGGGAGCATATCACAATGGACTTTATTACAAAGCTCCCGCATACCGCGTGAGGGTACGATGCCATATGGGTGATAGTTTATCGTCTGAAGAAGAGTGCTCACTTCCTATCGATTTGCGAGACATATTCATTCGAAAGGTTGGCGGATCTGTTCATCAAGGAGATAGTAACTCGTCATAGTGTGTCGGTGTCTACCGTGTCTGATCGTGTGTGACAACCCTAAAAATAAGGTTAGGCAAAATTAATCTATCAATAAATTCAGCTATATGTTATTCATTATTTGACTAACCCTATATATAAATTATAGATCTTTATGTGTATATATATGTAATATTGTACGTATGTATGTTTACATGCATATCTTATGTATGCATGTGCCCATCTTTTGATGAATATATACATATATATATGTTGTACGTGTGCATGCTTGCATGCATAATATTTACATGAGCTTGCATTCAACTGCATAACTTTGTAATAATACCAAGCATTATGTAATCAAAGGTTACAACTTTGTAATATCAAATCAAACACCACAATACATTACAAAGTTAACATCAAAGAAAGTATAGCATCAAAACAAAACAAAGCAAAACTTAAACACCTAAACCTCAACATAAGCATAACCTAAGCTTTAGTCTCGGTTCATTTGAACACTAAGCAACCCGATTAGACAACTTAAACATTAGTTAACATTAGTTAATGACTTGATGACTCACATGCCTCTTTACTCGACACCTAGCATCACCAAGACACCAAGGAGGTCTTCAAACCTACCACATAACCACCTAAAAAGACCAACTAACCTAAGCTATAATGCCAAATCACAACCCTAAAGCCTAGAACTAATCATGACTACTCCACTATTTCTTGTGCAGCTCCCGGCCGATGGATTGGAGACATAAACCACACCACTACAACCGCTTGTCACCACCATTCCCTACACCTCTTTCGGTTAAACAAATACCACCACTAGTACTCTCCCTTAAAAACTTTCGGTCACCACCACCATAACCAAACGCCACAACCATCTCCACCTCCACTCCTCACGTCACGGACACCCCACACCACCCGTATATCACCACCATCTCCCACACCCTCTACACTCTCGGTTCCTTCTATCAAACACATACTAACCGCAACTTGAATACTCAACATCTCTTGCATCGGTTCAAGGGAAATCGAAACTTTGAAGCACAAATACAATCACTCAACTCAATTCATCGGATAAAGAAGCTACCATCAGCTATCATCGCCCTCTCTTGTTATCTAAATCAAGGTTATAATCCCTAAACCATAACTAGTTAATGTTACCAAAGTATATATGTGTTTAAATAACACATATAACCAACCCTTATGATTACACCTACAAGTTCTTCATATAATCTTACAAATATGTTACTATTGTTGAAAGGAAAGAAAGAAAGGTTTTATAACCTAAAGAAAATGGATGAATATTGATAATCAAGAGCTATATAAAAGAAATTATCAACTAAGGGTTAAAAATTTATGTGCAACTTGTTAAATTCATTTTATTATGTATTGACAATGATTGTGGGATCAAACATTAAAAATATGTTTAGCATATTAAGATATATAGTTCTGCAAATTTTGATGTCATTTCTATAAGTACAATAATTTATATAAATTATCTAAGTATTTGAAAGAAAATTTCATGATGGAAGAACCAACCCTGGCAAATGTTTTGAAAAATTATAAATTGATTACTAGGATTTATAAGACTTGAAGAAAAAGTTTTATGGCCTAATTCGAAGTTATTAATGAGTTATGAATTTTAAAAATTTCTGCCATATGAAAATCGGGAAAATACTTTAAATTTGAGATAAATTATGAAAACTTTACAGAAAATAATATTACTAGATTAGAACAGTTTGTATAAAGATTATATTTTTTAGACACATTCTGCTATTTTTACCGACTATTGTTATTGTAACAAAAATTGGGAAAATAGTCTCTACTATGATTTAGAATCTAAGAAACTTTTTACAAACTATTAATATTGTGACATATATTCAAACTAAGTTTGACAATTTTTGGAGGTCCGAAGGTATTTTTGATAAATTGTTCAAATAATATAAAAATTATAGAAAATAAACTGTAAATAATTGAAATAAGAAACTTTAATATATTATGACTGATTTTTAGACCCACCTTCTGTAAACATTTCGTAATATATAACTTAATATAATTTCTGAAACAAATTTTATAGTTTGAGGTGCTAAAAATGTTAAAGAAAAGACATTTCTTTTTCTAAACTATAAATATTTTTGTTTATAGGTTATCATTGGGGGTAAGAGGTGAGATTCATAGCCCCATTTTTATTTTATAAACTTTTGGGGGAAAAAACATACTATTGATTTTATGATTGATGCAATTTTTGAGATGTACTGTCAATTATGTTACAACCATTAATTCGGATGTGGAATCATTGGATAATATATGTAGCGCTACTTAGGAAAATATTTCCATCACCAATCGGTTGAGTGTTGTGATGTTATATTATCTAATTTATAAATTATGTTATGACAGTTATGGATGATCTGATCATTAAGTAATGTTTGGTTGTATCTGATGCATCAATAATATTTTGTTTAAGATAAACCTCTCAACTCACTAACTTTATGTTGACTATTTTGAGTATGCTTCTTCAGGAAATCATCATGACTAACAGCTTAATTTTCTCTTTTGATATATATAACGGCTGGAGAGAAATAATGGGGAAAGTCTGTGTAACATCCGCTATTTTTATCAAGTTAAAATCCAATTTTTAAGTTTTATTATAAAATTATAGTAATTTTAATGGATCAAATACATTAAATGTGCGATTTATTATTATGAACTATTCATAATCTAAAACAACTTGTAATAATTTATTTAGAAATAAATCTTTTCATTAAATTATAAATTCTTATTAATCATGTTATGATAAATAACTAATTGGAAAAAAAGTTATATTAAAATTTATCAAGTTATAAAATAATTTTTAAAGATTATAAGTTTTATTACTAGTCATGAACTTTTATAAATAATCACAAAGTTTACAAGTTTTAGGAAAGTTAAATAGAAAAAGATTTATAAACATTTAATTTGAGTTATTAGTTAAATTTGCTTTTATATAAATTATAGATATTTATGTGTATATGTATGTAAAGTTGTACAAATGCATGTTTACATGCATATCTTAAGTATGCATGTGCCCATCTTTTGATGAATATATACATATATATATATGTTGTACGTGTGCATGCTTGCATGCATAATATTTACATGAGCTTGCATTCAAATGCATAACTTTGTAATAATACCAAGCATTATGTAATCAAAGATTACAACTTTGTAACATCAATCAAACACCATAATACAATACAAAGTTAACATCAAAGAAAGTATAGCATCAAAACAAAACTAAGCAAAACTTAAACACTTAAACACCTAAACCTCAACATAAGCATAACCTAAGCCTTTGTCTCGATTCATTGGAACACTAAGCAACCTGATTAGACAACTTAAACATTAGTTAATGACTTGATGACTCACATGCCTCTTTACTCGACACCTAGCATCACCAAGACACCAAGGAGGTCTTCAAACCTGCCACATAACAACCTAAAAGGACCAACTAACCTAAGCTATAATGCCAAATCACAACCCTAAAGCCTAGAACTAATCATGACTACTCCACTATTTCTTGTGCACCTCTCGGCCGATGGATTAGAGAAACAAACCACACTACTACAAGCGCTTGTCACCACCATTCCCTACACCTCTTTCGGTTAAACAAATACCACCACTACTACTCTCCCTCAAAAATTTTCGGTCACCACCACCATAACCAAACGCCACAACCATCTCCATCTCCACTCCTCACCTCACGGACACCCCACACCACCATCTCCCACACCCTCTACACTCTCGGTTCCTTCTATCAAACACATACTAACCGCAACTTGAATACTCAACATCTCTTGTACCGGTTCAAGGGAAATTGAAACTTTGAAGCTCAAAGACAATCACTCAACTCAATCCATCGGAGAAAGAAGCTACCATCAACTATCATCGCCCTCTCTTGTTATCTAAATCAAGGTTATAATCCCTAAACCATAACTAGTTAATGTTACCAAAGTATATATGTGTTTAAACAACACATATAACCAAACCTTATGATTAAACCTAAAAGTTCTTCATATAATCTTACAAATATGTTACTATTGTTGAAAGGAAAGAAAGAAAGGTTTTACAACCTAAAGAAAATGAATGAATATTGATAATCAAGAGTTATATAAAAGAATTATCAACTAAGGGTTAAAAATTTTTGTGCAACTTGTTAAATTCAGTTTATTTTGTAATTGATTATGATTGTGGGAACAAATATTAAAAATATGTTTAGCATATTAAGAAATATAGTTTTACAAATTTTGATGTCATTTCTATAAGTAAATAATTTATATAAATTATCTAATTATTTGAAAGAAAATTTCATGCTGGAAGAGCCGACCCTAGAAAATATTTGGAAAACTTATATATTGATTACTACGATTTATAAGAGTTGCAAAAAAAGTTTTGTGACCTAATTCGAAGTTATGAATGAGTTATGAATTTTAAAATTTTCTGTCATAAGAAAATCAGTAAAAATACATTCACTTTGAGATAAATTATGAAGAAATTACAGAAAATATGATAACTAGAATGGAACATTTTGTATAAAGACTATGATTTTAAGACACATTCGGATAATTTTACCGACTATTGTTAAAGTAAAAAAATCGGGAAAATAGTCTCTGCTATGATTTAGAATCTAAGAAAATTTTTAGAAACTATTAATATTGTGAAATATATTCAGACTAAGTTTGATAATTTTTGGAGGTCCAGAGGTATTTCTGATAAATTGTTTAAATAGTATAAAAATTATAGAAAATAAACTATAAATAATTAAAATAAGAAACTTCAATATATTATGACCGATTTTTAGGCCCACCTGCTGTAAAATTTTCGTAATGTATTACTTAATATAATTTCTGAAACAAATTTTATAGTTTGAGGTGCTAAAAATGTCAGACATTTCTTTTTCTAAACTATAAATATTTTGTTTATAGGTTATCATTGGGAGTAAGAGGTGAGATTCATAGCTCCATTTTTATTTTATAAAATTTTGAGAGAAAAAACATACTATTAATTTTATGATTGATGCAATTTTTGAGATGTACTGTCATTTATGTTACAACCATTAATTCGTATGTGGAACCGTTAGATAATATAGGTAGCACTACTTAGGAAAATATTTCCTGCACCAACAGAATGAGTATTGTGATGCTATATTATCTAATTTATGAATTAAGTTATGACAGTTATGGATGATCTGATTATTAAGTAAGGTTTGGTTGTATCTGATGCATCAATAATATTTTGTCTAAGATAAACCTGTGAACTCACCAACTTTATGTTGACTATTTTGAGTATACGTTTTCAGGAAATCATCATGACTAATAGCTTAATGTTCTCTTTTGATGTGTATAACGACTGGGGAGACATAATGGGGAACGTCTGTGTGAATCTAACTGTGAATATGTATGATCTCAGCCTATCAATGGATGCGCATTTCCACTGTTACTAAAGATGTAGCAGTTAGATAATATGTTTGTAATAGGATTATATTTAGATCAAATTTTGAAGGTTATGATTTGATGTAATCCTAACTTTAATATTATCTTATGAATTAAGTTATGTATATATGTTCTGCTGTGCTATCTGATAAACTTTGTTAATTAATGAGTTCTGAACAAACAAGTTACACCCAAAGCATCTCACGCTTCCGTCGGGATGTGATATCATGACACCCGGTTTACATCTAAATTTTGGAAGAAATTTCATGATGCTATGGGGACGAGGTTACACATTAGCATGGCTTATCATCCCCAGACAGATGGTCAGTCAGAAAGGACCATTCAGACGCTGGAAGATATGCTTCGGGCATACGTCATTGACTTTGGAGGAAGCTAGGATGACCACTTACCATTATCTGAGTTCTCATATAACAAAAGTTATCATGCCATTATTAGTATGCCTCCTTATGAGATGCTATACGATAGGAGATGCTGAACACCTGTGTGTTGGGTGATATTGTCCAAAAAGAGTTAGGGAGCGTCGAGGTGGTCGAGGATACGACTGAGAATCTGGAAAGGATCAAAGCCTTCATGAAGGCAACTAAAGATAGGCCAAAGTCATATGCTGATAAGCGACATAGACCGATTGAGTTCCAGGTGGGTGATAGAGTTATGTTGAAAGTCTCACCTTGGAGGGTATCATTTGGTTTAGAATATGGAGCAAGCTGAGCCCAAGGTACATAGGGCCTTTTCGAATCATTGCTCAAGTAGGAGAGGTGGCCTATAGACTGTTATTACTAGAGGAGTTAAATGGAATTCATCCGACATTCCCTGTATTTCATCTGAGGAAATGTTTGGCAGATGAGAATATGATTGTACCACTGGAGGATATCGAGGTGGATGAACGACTCAATTATGTGGAGCAACTAGTGGCAATCATTGACCGTAAAGAGAAGAGATTGAGGAATAAAGTGGTCCCACTTGTGAGCGTACAGTGGAAGCACAGAAAGGGATCTGAGTCTATGTGGGAGACTAAAGAGGAGATGAGACAACATTGCCCACTACTGTTTGAGGAATAATAGGTTTCGGGGACGAAACCTATTTTAGGGGGGTAGACTTGTAACACCCGGTTATTATTTTTTTTAAGACTCAAACCAAAGAATAAAGTGAAGAAAAGAAAGAAAAGGAATTTAACCCAAGTCAAGGGGTTAAATGTGTAAAAAGGACAAAATGTTTGAAAAGTAGGTGTAAAAGGTGGCATGGCCACCCATGTTGTCTATACACACTCACATCATTCGGATTTTAGAGAGCGAAAGCGAAGAGAGCAGAAGCATTCAGGTCTTTGAAGAACAAGAAGGAAAAGTTCGAATTCAAGGTAAGAATTCGTCTGTTTATAGTGTTCTTAACCGGCCTTGCCTCGGTTATATGCTTATGTGTGTTTGTATGTTCGGTTGTGTGTGTTTGGTGGGTTTTAGATGTTTGAACTCAATTTGCAAATGGGTTTGAAGAAGTCTTACCTAAAGAGCTTCAAAGGTGAGTTCTAGAACCCCTCTTTTACATGTTTTAAAGTGCTTTGGGGCTAGAAATGCAGGTATGTACGTTTTTTATTAAGTGGGTATTGTACCTGTATGTGTATGTGTATGATTCGGGTAGGGTGTGAATTTGGGCTATGCTTATGTTTTGTGTTGTTATGACTATGTTTCAAGGCGTAGAATGTATGATTTAAGCTTAGAATAAGTTTGAGCATGATTGGAGAGCTGATTGTTCTTCCGCATTGACAAATGCGGAAGACCAGATGTGATGCGGACAAGTTATGCTTTTGCGCATTGAAAAATGCGGGAGAGTAGAGGAAATGCGGATGACAGTTTTGTTCATCCGCATCACCCAATGCGGATGAACCATATGAGTTCACAACGTGCGATCTTGGCGAACCCATAAGAGTTCCACACACAGGGGGAGTCTGTCCTAATGACCACTCCATACGTGCGATATGGGGTCCTTGTCGCTTAACCCTAGATGAATTGTTTGGTGCTTTAGAAAGGGGTTAAGTACATGACAGGACTTAGATAGAAGTGAAAGATAATAAATGTACGAAAAGTGCGATAAGTACGAAATGTGCGAAATGTACGAAACGAATGACGATGAAGATAATAACTATTACCTTGATGTACGTATGATGTGTGACCACGTGCGATAGTAATGAAAATGTTTTAGCGAATGAAAGGGAATATAATGTTTTTGTAAAAGTAGAACTCACTTAGCAACACTGGCTTTTTATGCATTTTCCAGTTGGCAGGTAAGGTTGCTGAGGATGGCACGAGGCGGCTTACTTGGCTCTTTTTGTGGCATCCATTTTTATAATGTTTTTGTGATGTAATGCAACATGTATTTTTGTAATTTGACAACGATGTATTATTTTGCAAAAGCTATTATAATGAAATGAAATGTCATTTTTTAATGGTTTCCGCTGCATTGTTTATTTAAGTTAAATGTAAATATATGTTTTATGTGCGATGATTGACCAGTTACTCAGCCACACCGAGGTCGATGCCGAAACGACCAACCAAGCTACTCGACGAGATGTATGCTCTGGACAAAGTTGTTTTTGTTTGTTTTGCCTTGTCATCCGGTGCAACCAACTCTATCCATTTGGAGCGTCTACGAAGTATTACCCACAAATACTCATGTTTGTGTGCAAATAAACCTATACATTTACATATGTCCGCCCATCTACATGAAATCATATCGGCATTATGCACCGTACTACCTACCTCTTTGTGGAATAATTCTCGAACTTTATAGTAAAACACTTTGCTCGTTTGGTTGTCAACCACACAAAAAAATTGATCTTTTGTGTTTTAGTTAATACAAAATTAATTAAATACTATAGTTAATACATTTAATAAAATTACCACAAAGGCTATCCTTGGAAACAAAAATCCAAGTGCAACACAATGCTATTCTTTCTCCTTTTTTCCATGGTGTCATTTTTTGCTTCGTCGACGAACCTGTGGCTTTAGTTTGTTTAGAACCTTTGGCTCTGCTAGATTTCTTTGTGCATTTGTGTGAACGTTTTTGGGGTAACTTGGTGTTCATTTTGAACGGGTTGTGCCGGTTCAATGGGTTGGGTCTCCGAACATCAAAAAGATGGCAACGACATTGCAATTAAACTTTGTTTGAATTGTTTGTTATCTTCTTTATGAACCGGGAACGTTATGCTAAGGTGGTAAGAATCTCCCTAACAATCCATTTTTATTTTGAAATTTGAAGGAAATAATATGAATGTTAGAGGGGAAGAGATTGAGAAGTTGTGATTTTCTGAAAGAGTTGAGTTAGTTTATATAGGGAAATTAACTAAAATTTGATTTTTTTTAATTTACAATGGAAAAAATTAATTAGGTGGACCGCACATGCTTTCAACTGTAACTTTGGGTGCTGGTTGCCCAACGCCACTCACTCATGCTTGGGTATTTCGGTGTCTACCACCACGCTAGTAGTGAGCCGGGTGGGGCACACCGCCCAAACTTTCACAATGCACAGTCTAATAAATGAAAATGTTTAGAAGCCACATTATATTTTTCTATACTGTTCATATAGACTCGACCTAGAATTCGAACGTAACTCTTTAAAAGAATTAAAATTTAACCATTAATGATACATTAAAGGCTAATATATATATTTATATACTTTTGAAATGATAAATTAGATTTTTTGATAAATTAAAATAATGTTACATTTTATTAGAAACATAATTTTTTAAAATAAAATTTTATGAAGTGAAGTTTTTTAACACAAATAACTTTTAAAAATGACATTGTTTGAAAAAAAGAATATTTTTTTGAGTGTTTAAAAAACAACTTTTTTAAATTAAGAAGTTTTTAAAGATGAAAGTTTAAAAAATATTATTATTGTTTTACTTACTAAAATAGTTAATTATACGTAATTTTAATCGTATTTTATTCAAAAAATATTTTATAGTTTTAAAATATGAATCGATAATTATATATTTAATATTATAAAACATCTGTAGCACACGGGTTTTTAAATTACTATTATCCACAACGTCTGCAGATGGATTATTTGCTAAAAAGTTTTATAAACCATATGATCAACATTCCGCTTTGACTCAACTTCCCAAACGGGCATTTAATCATTATTCGATGCAGCTTCTTAAACTTGCAATTAATTCTTCTTGTTGAGCAATGATTTCATGATGCATATTTCAAGGGGGTTCTATTTCAAGAAGTTGGGTCTAGTGGAAAAGGTAGTTGTTAACAGGATCTAAGATGTAAATACTATTCAAACATTGTTAACATCATCTTATGAATCAGATATAACTAGTGCTGAATAAAAATAAAAATAAAAATAAAAACCACTAGAGTTTGACCGATTTAATCCCACGGCCAACATCTACCTTTGTGATTAAAAAAGATGACATGAATTTCCTAATCGAAGATTACAAAAATCGATCAAACGTTATTCTTTTGTGCGCATGCGGATGAGTCTTACCTGGTTTTACAACGTGCAAGTTGCATATATTTCTGAAGGGTATCAAGGGCCTTGTTAAACTTAGCAATACAAAAGTATGAGATGGGCATCATGCTCCATCTCTAAAACGTCAATGGTAATAGTACATTAAGCTATCAAGCACATACATACAAAACTGTTTTAAGATTTTTTGTTCTTTTACAATTTTTTTTATTTGTCTTTCTACTACAACCTTCATAATATTATATTCTAAAAGAATATTGATTTGTCATTATGACGTGTTTATATTTGTGACCGTTTCGATATTATTTTTTTCCACGTTGATAAAATATTTAGGTACACGACTATTTATAAATTTATTTCCTGACCTTTGAATGGAGATTTTGTCGTCACATGATGAATATTACAATTAAAATATGCTTAAGTTAGAAGTTTAGAACTAGTTGGGTTGAATCCTATTTTTATAAGACTACCAATGTCATTTGTAGTACTGCAGTCAACGTGCAATAGCGAAAAGTCTTGGGGATGGTGGATTCATGGATGATTTTTGCAGGAATTCGTGTGCATTTACAACTAACCACGTGAATAAACAGAGTTTAAAAAATATATCTTCTAAAAAAAGTAAAAAAAGGCTTTTCTTTTTAACATACTTATCTATTGTTAGAGTTGTTTGTAAGATTCAAGAATTATCACAAGAACAACGATCTTGTACAAATGAAATAAATATTGGAGGGTATAATTGAACAAGCAAGAGATCAAGATAAACACATAATGTAAATAAATTCACACTTGTATTTCAGAAAGAATTACGGTACAAATAAAAAAATATACAAAGTGTTGCCGAATACAAAGACTAGACTCCTATCTATACAAAATATGGTTCTCGCGAGAGAACATTATTCTCGCGCGAGAACATTATCCTGCGCGGAAACTAGTTTTCATGGGGACTTCAAGTCTTCAAAAGCTCGATTTTGATTTTCCGAGCCTCTAGGTTTGATTCCTACAATCTCCTCCTAGGCTCGGTGAATCAAATGTTCAAAAATCCATGCCTGCAACTATGGAATTGCCTTCATATGCATACAATTTGTTGTTCAAGGCATTTGTAATCAACCAACTAGATTTAACAGTTATGTAATGAACTGATTTATCAACCTCAGATGGACAAACCTGAAGTTTGACGGATCAATATGGTTGATATGGTATTCTTTATCAACACAATAGTCCACTACATGCCCAGTATCTTTTTTCACAAATCCTAACTCCTTGATAGTACTCTATCGCACCTCCTTTCCTCTTGATAAAGTATAACTTCTTTTTTTCATATATCCCCAACTAAAAAATGTCTCAGTGTATGCATCTCAACTGGTGGTGGAGGAGCAGATATAGTAAGATTTCTGACTTGTCTAACAGCTGGCTTCCCTATAAGATTAGAAATATCATAAGACTCAATTGGAGCATCTTTTTGCTCAACTATAGATTTAGAAGGTATTTGTTCTTCTTCCAGCAAGATAAAAAAATAAGCTCTTCAAACTGTTTCCAAAGATACCAATATAATCCACTAGCTCTTCAAGATCATCAAATTTTTTTTTTTTACAAATTCTTTTGTTAAAAAGTATCGAACACCTTTTCATACAACACTTCTATAGCAGGTTCAAGTGGTTGATAATCATCTAGATCATCAGGATTTGGTCCGAATACATTTTTAAACCCTAAATCATTATACGGACCTGATGTCGATCCCATTTCTCCACCTGGATCACCATCATCATCATGTGACTTTTTCTATCCTATATCATCACTTTTTCCCTCATCCCTATAATCATCATCGTCTTCTTCTTCTTCTTCCTCCTCTTCTTTACCTTTATCATCATCATCATCATCATCTCTATAATCATAATCAAGCTTATCAAGTCCATCATCTTCATCATCAGCATAATCAAGCTTATCAAGTCCATCATCTTCATCATTAGTTAGAGTAATCTGAACAACATGTTCTGTAATAACAATCACATTTTCTATCACATCATCAGAAGCATGTGTTGGGGATTGATCTTGAAGAACTGCAGAAGTCTTTATATAATATGTTCGGGATCAACTATAATAGTCTTTGTTACAACAGATTTTGGATAAACTATAGCAGTCTTTGTTATTTGAGCTTTTACAATAGTTTCTGGATTAGTTGATTGCTGTCTACTTGATTCACTAAGTTTTATGGTTTTGATTGGCTCTGGTTGATTAGCTTGGGATGTAGAATGGGTTGTAAAAGCCTTGAAATGGATATTCATAATCTTAACATAGTCATATAAGAACTGATGGTCTAAAGTCTTTATCCTTGCATCTTTAATATGAACGTCCAGTTGTAACATCTGAATGATTTTGGTCTTTTCCAAAACCTCTCTTTCTAACAGACTAACTTTATGCTCCACTATAGCTGAAGTTTTTTATTTGGAGATTCTGATGAAGTACTAGCTTCTCGTCTAATTTCAAGAGGATTGTTGATAAGATGTTAAACATCAAACACCATGTTTTCATCTTGATTACTTGGAGGAGTAAATTGAACAGGAATAGTTGATGAAGAAAGAATTTTAGTATTGTAACTACGGTTGCTTCGGTTAATGTAACTAGAATCTCTTGAGTCAAGCTTGACTTACTTTCACCTCCTCTATTATCACACCCTCAAAATCCATGTGCGGAGTTTTACCATGAGGCGTGTGAACAAACTAGGATCATAGTCACTAGTTACTCAGAACGACACTATATGCCACATTCAAAACAAAACCAACCAAAGTTCAAACGTTTAAAACCATGCAGAAGTGTTTTGTAAATAAGACAAACCCAAAGTAATAAAATGCATAATATGGCAAAACACGCGCCATCCTATTGTTTAAAACCCATAATAAAAGACAAACATATATGTCTATGAAATAAAGTCTTAGGATGCATGCTGGACCCGTGTTGTGCTCCTAATGGCAAGCTGAGTTAACAACCTGAGAATAGCATACTAAAAATGTCAACACAATGGTTGGTGAGTTCAAGAGTTTGCTTTTATCATAAATATTAACAGTTGTATAACATAAGAAGTGTATTGAAATAGATAGCTAGTCTATATTCACAAGTAATAACCATAATGATTTTATGATCAAAGCTGACTGTGTTTCGTTTGTTGCCTCCCGTCACGACTTACCAGGTCGTGATGATGTTTGTGTTTAGGACAAAATTGGACCCGTTTGACCTCGAGTCGCACAGGTGGGGCTCATCAGACCCAGTAGTACTACCCAATATTTCCCGCTAGTTACCATTATTAACGATCCGAAAATGTTAGGACTTTCCAGGTATTAAGCACTATGTTGAAACATACCCAACTGATAATAATAAAATAGTGTTTGAGTACAAGTATGCTACCTCCCCCAGAAGAAAGTTTATTAAATAGAGGGGCATGAACTCACCTGGTGTACTAAGATAATGAATAAAGAGACGGGTGATTGGTGCAAAGACAACCCTTCAAAGGTTACCTAGAACACACAAGTACAAAAGTACGTGTACACAGAAAACTTAACAATTCTAGGTTAACCTAGTTGACTCGATTGACCCTTTGGTAACATATTAGTTGGAATATTATTTAATCATGCATACTAACTTATCATACCACATTAGATCATAATACATTCATGCAAATCTCAAACAACCATCATGCTCAACCAATATAAATACATCACATCAAACAATTCATACGTAAAGTTTAATCATGCACTACATGCCATGTGAAGCCACCACGACCACACATCCTAAACCCTGCCAATCCTACTAAGTAGGGGCCTCAGATTCGCACACGTGTATGACAATCATAATCTCATTACTAGCATACACAGTGACAACCAATTCCAATCCTAATCATGATCACCTAATCACCAATCATAATTCATCCTTATGTATGATCACCAAAACCTATACTTCTTACATTAACAACCAAGCATCCACACCACTCAACTAACACATACTATCACATCAAGCATCATTAACAATCATTCTAATATGATCCTAACATCACAAGCATGCCCAATTCATCATATCCAATGTTCCACAAAAATAAAGTTTCCATTTTGGGAAAGTAACACCCAAAAGTGATCTAGCATCCAATTCAATCATAATTTCATCAATATTATACCTAATCAAATTCATAACATTCATTCTAACATGTTAATCACCACCAAAACACCCAAATGTCCAAACACCTTTCACAAAAGTTTCTACTTTTAGTAAGTCATGATCTAACAATCAACCTAACTAACATCATATAATCATCTAACATTCATACACCTAACTAACATCATATAATCATCTAACAATCATAAATTTCATATTATTATCATCAATTTCGAACTAGGGTTTATCAAGAATCAAAAACTTTGAACAACATGATAAAACATACCTTTAAATGGGTTTAGATGATGATTAGCACTTGAAAACAACTTGTACAACTTGAATCCCAATCAAAATCGACTTGTATGCTTGCTTTTGGATCAAAATCTCAAAGAGTGGGGTGTGGAGGTGAGGTTGCGGCCGAATGAGGGGTGTGGGAGGCTAGGGTTGGGTTAATTTTGGTAATATTTGGTTAAAAGGTAATTACAAATTAAACCCCTTGATTTTTATTTTATAAAAACCAATCTTTTTAACACTTTATAAGTAATTTCAACTACAATTTATAAGTATTATTAACAAACAATAATAATCCTAAACATTTACAATAATTCACACAACACACGAAATATTTATTACACGTTGTCACGTTATCGCGTAAAATTTATAAAACAAACATTTAAAATTTTATAATTCATGCATCACATAATCATAATTAACAATCAACATTATTAATTAGATTATTATTGTTTATCATATATTAGAGTTATTAAGTCACCAACATTTAATGACAACTAGTGTGTGCTCATGACATGTGTATGCAAGACCTAACGATACCAACAGAGTTTGGTAACGGAAAATTACCATATGTCACATTATCCCCATGTTGAAAGAATTTTCGTCCCGAAAATTGCGTTACATAATTGTGCTAAATCCTTAATTTACTGCATTGGCATAATGAAATCGAGTGAGTTGTCACATCATCCCCATATTGAAAGAAATTTCGTCCCGAAATTTAATAAGTACTTCCTCGACTGACGTTGTTGTTTTGAACAGACGAGGATACTTAAGCTTCATCTGATCCTCACGTTCCCACATGAATTCCGCTCTACGTCTTGAGTTCCAACAAACTTTGAATATAAGTATCTTACTTTGTTTAAGAGTCTTGACCTCACGGTCCATTAGTTCAATTGGCTCCTCAACAAAACGTAATCGATCATCTACTTGTACTTCCTCGAGTGGTACAATTAGTGTCTCGTCAGATAGGCACTTCTTCAGATTTGAGACGTGAAATACATTGGCCACTCAATGAATCAGGTAAGTCCAATCAATACGCCACTGGACCTATTCTTTCCAGAATCTCAAATGGTCTAACATATCTTGGATTAAGCTTGCCTCTCTTGCCAAACCCAATTACACCTTTCCACGGAGAAACTTTCAGCAAGACTTTGTCACCAATTTAAAACTCCAAAGGTTTCCGTCGTTTGTCTGCGTAACTCATCTGTCTGTCTCGTGCCGTAGCCATGCGGTTTCCTATCTGCACTATCTTCTCTGTGGTCTCATGTAACATGCAATACCCGGTTATTTTTTTAAAGTCAAGAAAGAAGAATAAAGTGAAGAAAAAGAAGGAAAAGAAATAAAACCCAAGTCTAGGGGTAAAAAGTATCCAAAAAGACAAAATGTTTAAAAAGTAGGTGTAAAAGGTGGCATGGCCGCCCATATGTCACACACCTCACAAACCTTCGGATTTTAGAGAGAGAAAGTGGTAAGAGCAGTAGAGAACTCTTAGTTTTGAAGGAAGAACAAGAAAGAATTCGAATTCAAGGTAAGAACTCATGGTTTAATGATGTTCTTGACTGGTTATGTCCTCGGGTTTATGCTTATGTGTCTTTGTATGTGTTCGGGTATGTTTTCAGTGGGTTTTTAGGCGGTTGAATTACATTTGCAAACGAGTTTGGAAGAAGCCAAACTCTAGAGCTGCAAAGGTGAGTTCTAGAACCCCTCTTTTTACATGTTTAAACTAATTTTTTGGCTGGAAATGCATTAATGAATGTTTTTATAAAACTGGGTTTTAAACCCGTATGTATGAATGTATGTATGTTCTAATTACGATGTGAGGTTGGATTATGTTCATACTTGTTGATGTTATGGTTGTGTTTCTAAGGCTTAGAATGTAAGATTTGAGCTAAGAACATGATAGTTGGTGTTCGGGAACTGAAATATGATGTTTAGGGCTCAGATGTCTAAGGATTAGAACGTGCCCAAGTGAATAAGAGAAATGCGGATGAATAGTAATGCGAATGGGCATTGATCACTAAGTCAATGCGCATGGAAAGTCAATACAGATGAGCATTGACTAAGTATATGAAATGCGGATGAAAGTCAATGCGGATGAGCATTGACTAAGTATGCAAAATGCGGATGGAAAATGTGGATGAGTATTGGCAAATGCGGATGAGCATTGACAAAGTATGTGAAATGCAGAAGAATGTTAATGCGGATGAAAGTCAATGTGGATTAGCATTGACTAAGTATGTGAAATGCGGATGAATGTTAATGTGGATGAAATTCAATGCGGATGAGCATTGACTAAGTATGTGAAATGCGGATGGCAAATTCGGAAGAATATTGTCGAATGCGGATGAGTATTGACAAGTGCGGATGAATATTGATAAATGCGGATGAGTAAGGTCAATGCGGATGAGAAAGTCTAAGTGTGAACAAATGCGGATGAGAAAGGTACAATGCGGATGAAGTATGGGAAATGCGGATGAACAAACACAAATGCGGATGAATAAAAAGGGCAATGCGGATGAACACTTAGAATATTTTCTGACTTCTTGGGAAAAAGTTAAATGTAGGCTTTGACTTGGGAGAGTCCCAGGGGCAATGAAAGTTGACTTTTGAGGTCATAGATGTTATAATGGACATGTTATGATGTATGATTGATGCATATGCATGATGATGATGTATGATGTTGTATGATTATGCATGATGTATGTTATATATGTATGATGCCCTACATGATGATGATTGAATGTTATGTTTATGTTCCTTGTGATGTATGATTATTTTCCTATGGCTTTACGATGAATGTTAATGAATGAAATGAAAGTATTATGTAATGTAAAGTGGAAGACAATGAAAAGAGGAACATGATGAATGAATGTATGCATTAATGAACGATGGAAAGTAAAGAAAGTCTTGCAAGCTTTGTATGTCGGGACACACCCCAATGTAGGGTGTTAGCCCAATGGTGTGCGGGTTAGCTACCCCAAAAGGATGCATATCGGGGTCTTTCTTTGTGATTGACCATTTGTATGGAACCATTGTTGCTTGGCTTTGGTACTGTGGCCAGGCTGCTGTGCACCATGATGGAAGGTCTATGATAGACTTCGGCCCAGTACCAGCTTTATGCATGACGGAAAGGCATAACACATGACAATGGTACACCTGAATTTACCTTCAGTACTGTGGCCAGGCTGTTGTGCGCCACAATGGAAGGTCTATGATAGACTTCGACCTAGTATCAGCTTTATGCACGACAAAAGGGTAAATTTCACGGTGTTGACGGAATGAAAAGATGTAATGATAAACGAACGAATGATGAAGATAATAATGATATTATCTATATGTACGTATGATGTGTGATCACATGTTATAGTAAAGAACGGTTTAATGAATGTAAAGTATGTTTTATGTTAAACTAGAACTTATTCAGCAACGCTGACTTTTTATGCAATTTCTAGTTGGTAGGTGAGCATTGCTGAGGATGGCGCGGGGCAGCTACTTGGCATTTAGATGGCATTCTTTTGTTAATGTTTTTGCATTGTAATGCAAACAAATGAAATTGTGTAACGAATGTTGTATTATTTTGCAAAAGCATTATAATGAAAAGTTATTCTAATGTTTCGTTGGGTTGTTTTAAAAAAGTCAAATGTAATTATATGCTTTATGAGAGATGATTGGCCAGCTGTAAGCGTCTCGGGAACGGGGCCTTACACATGTACTAATTCAGGACCAGTCAATTGACTATCACCAACTTCCACCCAACAAACTGATGATCTACACTTTCATCCGTATAATGCCTCAAATGGTGCTGCTTTGATGATAGTATGGTAACTATTGTTGTTAAGAAAACACAACCAACGGTAAATGAGCTTCCCAATTATTCCCAAAATCGATCACACAAGCACGCAACATGGCTTCCAAAGTTTGAATAGTACGCTCACTTTGACCATCGGTCTGCGGATGATAGGCAGTGCTCATGTCCAAACGCATACCCAAAGATTTCTGTAACAATTGCCAGAAATGGGACGTAAAACGAGCATCACGATAAAAAATAATCGAGATCGGCAGACCATGCCTCGACACTACTTCCTTCAAGTAAATTCGCCGTTAACCTGTCCATTTTATCAGTCTCCTTGATCGCCAAGAAGTGAGCTGACTTGAGTTGATCCACGATCACCCATATCGTGTCACAACCACTAGGAGTCCTGGGAAACTTAGTAATGAAGTCCATGGAGATTTGTTCCCACTTCCACAAGGGGATTTTAGGTTGTTGCAGTAACCCAGATGGTTTTTGATATTCCACTTTAACCTTAGAGCATGTCAAACATTTGCTCACGTATGTATGTAATACCCGGTTATTTATTATTTCGAAGCCGACGAAAGAAGAAAAGAATAAAGTCCAAAGTCGAGGAACCAAACTCGCCAACGAGAGAAAGTTGGGGAAACGGGAGTATAAAGGGAGAGGGCCGCCCTTACCCTCTCCCCACACCAATATTTCAGCCAAAAGAAAGAGGAGAAGAGAGAAAGAAGAGAAAAAGGGAGAAAAAGTTGGTTTGGGTTGGTTCGATTGAGCCAAAATCATCGAGAAGCGAGTCAAATCGAAGTTCTTCTTGTCGTGGTCGTTTGTGTGAGTTCTAGGACCCGACTTTTACTTGTTTTCAAATGATTTTGGTGCTGGAAAGCATAGAAAACCCGTTTTTGGATGTGTATATGTTTGACCCATTTGGGTGTGTTGCGTGTGATGTGTTTAGAGTTTGTTCAGGGCTTGTGCGTGCTTGTATGGTGTTGTGGTATGCATTCCTAAGGTTTAGGATGGTCGATTGGGCTTAAAATGTATTTAGAAGAGTTTAGAGGCCGAAAACCCTCGGCTGCAGTCGGAATGAACGGCATTCTGCATCGACTAGGGCTAGGCTATCGAATGGAGGCCGAATGGACGCCATACGGCTGAATAGGGTGCGATTGGGGTCCATTCGCACGATTGAGGTCCATTCGCACGATTGAGGTCCATTCGCACGATTGAGGGTCATTCGCACGATGAGGGTCAATTCGCACGATTGAAAGGCCAGTCGCATGGAGGTCATGCGATTGAAGGTCCAGTCGCATAAGTGCTCATCCGCATTAGTCCCATTCGCATGAGATCCATCCGCATTGTCCATTCGCACGATTGGGTGTTCATTCGTATGAGTGTTCATCAGTATTGGTTCATTCGCATGATGTTCAGTCGCATGGAGGCCATGCGACTGAAGGGTGTCCATACGCCCAAATAGGCTGTTGCACCCGAGGAGAAGTGTAGTTTAACTTCTGACTTTCGGGGGAAAGTGCACATATAAGTTTTGACATAAAGGATCCCGTAAAAGCATGTAAGATGACTGTTGAGGCCTTAGAGAGTATGTTGGGCATGATGATGATGATGTTGCATGTTTATGCATGTTATGTATGTACGATGTTGCCATGTATGATGATGATGATTGTGTATGAAATGTTCCTTATTATGATGTATATTTATCTTTCCTGTGAATCTACGTGTCATGTTAATGAATGAAATGAAGTATTATGTAACGTAAAGTGAAAGATAATGAAAGAGGAACATGAAGTAAGAACGCATGCATTATTGAACTATGAATGAACGAAGGAAAGGCTTGCAAGTACATATATGAAGTGAGCACCCTGTTGTTGCAACAGACTCGGATAATGTGCAATCATTGAGATGAGGTGAGCAACCTTATGGTTGCAGCAGACTCGGATAGTGTGCTATCGTGAGGTTGCCATGAGGTGAGCAACCCTATGGTTGCAAGAGACTCGAATAGCATGCTATCATTGAGGTTGGCAATGAGGTGAGCAACCCTATGGTTTCAACAGACTCAGATAACGTGCAATCGTTGGGATTGCCAATGAGGTGAACAACCCTATGGTTGTAACAGACTCGGATAGCGTGCAATCGTTGGGATTGCTAATGAGGTGAGCGACCTGTTGTCGCAACAGACTCGAGAGGACGAATGTATAAAATGGGCGAAAGTTAATGAATGTAATGGAAGATAATAATTATATTATCATTGTGTATGTATATTGCATGGTCACGAGAGAATGTAAAGCACAGTATGATTCGAAAGAAAATAAAAAACGGTTTTATGATAGAATGTATGTTTTATTATAAAACTAGAACTCACTCAGCAACGCTGACTTTATGTGTTTCTAGTTAGCAGGTAATGATTGCTGAGGATGGCACAGGCGGCTACTCGGGTCTTTTGGGATGGCAATCTTTTGATTAATGTTTTTGCATTGTAATGAGAACAATATGTTTTGTAATGAATGTCGTATTAACTTGCAAAAGCATTTACATGGAAATAAAAATATTGTTTTATTTTTCCGCTGCGATTTTATGTAATACGAATGTAAATATATTTTATATGCGATAAGAATCCAACTGTAAGCATCCCGGGAACGGGGCCTTACAAGTTGGTATCAAAGCCAAAGTTTATGTGAAATGGGTAAATTTTCAAAATAAACCTTAACTTAAACTGAGAATGGGATGGAAAGGGAATGGGATGCCAATCTGAGTAGCTGCGTGCCATCAGGTATTTTCGTAAAGTTAACCGGTATTATGTGCGCATGGTATGTGGTTATGTGTTGTATGTAGATTTAAATACTGATATCAGGACAGGTAATGCTTGGGGTAGAAGAGTAAGTAAGTGGCTAATCACAAATGGCCACTGTAATAGGGACTTACTATACTGACATAAACTGAGATGTTCCCTGAATTACCGTGTTAGTGTTTGAATCTTTCAGTGTGTGTGTGAATGGCTGGTGGTAGATCTTCGAAAGCTTCAAGGGGTGGAGGTCACGGTGCTAAACCGCGACCCAAGAGAGGGAGACCCAGAGTTGAGAAGGTGGTTCATGAAGAACCAGAGACCCCCCATCCAGAGGGTGGCGACGAGAGCGCCAATCTGAGAGCCTCTGGTAAAGGAGGTTGTGGTGGAAGAAGTTCATGAGGTCATGCAGACGATTCTACTATCTATGGTGACCGAAGTGATCAAGGCAGTAAGAGAAGGAAGAAAGGAGAGAAACAGGTCCTTAGGAGAACGAGAGCAACCGGAGCCGAAAACGGTTCTCTCTGATGATGAAGAGGAGGAAGAAGAAGAACCTGCGCTGGAGGCGGCACGAGGTTGTAACTATGGGACGTTTATGAGATGCAAGCCCCCTACTTTCGATGGAAACGGCACTGCTGCTGCTGCTCACTGGTTGGTGAGGGAAATGGAGGTTGTTCTTGATATCAGCGAGTGCCGTGAAGATCAGAAGGTGAAGTTCGCTACCCACTCTTTTGTGGACTTCGCTCTGTGCTGGTGGGACAACATTGTCCAAGCTGAGGGTAGCAGGGCCATTGGGAAAATGAGATGGTCTGAACTGAAGAAGTTGGTGATTGAGGAGTTCTGTCCTCACCGGGAGATGGATAAGGTGGAGAGAGAGTTCCTGCAGCTAGAGGCGGGAATGATGACACACCAACAGTACACCACCAAATTCAACGAGATGGCACGTCTGATGCCGGATCAGGTGACCGCCTCACACCTAGAAAGTCAAGAGGTACATTCAGGGTTTGCCAGCGGACATTCGCACCCCTGATCACTGCCCGGCCGAGTACGTTTAGGCGGCAGTGGATTTGGCAGGGAGACTGTATGATGAGATGACGGTGGTGGTGACTGAAGGTGGAAAGAAGAGCGGTGGTGATCGAAGCTGGCAGGGGAAGAGGTTTGGTCAGGGTGATGCCTCGAGGGTAACAAAAGGCACGGGTGGACGACCGCCGTGTGGTCGCATCGGGTGCTGGCATAAAGAAGTGTGGTAGGTGTAGGAGAGAACATAGCGGGGAATGTAGGCTGGGGTTGAATGTGTGCTTCAAATGTGGGAAGCCGGGGCATATAGCCAAGGACTATCGTGTGATCGATGCTATAACTATGGAGAAGAGGGTCATATGAGTAGGGATTGCAAGAAGCCAAGACTGGAGTTCCGGGGCAAAGAAGCGGGAGTGAAGGACTAAGGGCGAGCACCAGAGCATTCACCATGACATAGGAGGAAGCTAGGACGGACCCTGATGTTGTGTCCGGTACGTTTCAGGTGAACCAAACTTTAGCTTCTGTGTTATTTGATTCGGGTGCCAGTAAAAGTTTTATTTTTGTTGCTTTGTGTGCTAAGCTTCCTATTAGTAGTAGACGTGTTGATGCGCCCTTTGACGTAGAAACTGCCATAGGTAAGTCTACCAGGATTATTGAGATGATAGAAACTGTGACGTGGAACTTGAGGGTCATAAGTTTCCTGTTAGACCGTTTGTGATGACCTTAGGTGGTTTCGATTTGGTTCTTGGGATGGATTGGTTAGCGAACTCAAGGCGAACATTGTGTGTCGCAAGAAGATGATTTGTTTGATAGCGCCTGACGGGAGTTCGGTAACTGTTTATGGAGATCGGGTTGTGACGATCCCGAAGGTGATTTCAATGGCAGTGGCAGGAAAGTGTATGAGGCGTGGATGTAGTGCCTACTTGGCCTATGTAAAGGATGTGGATACGCCAACACCACAACTATCTGAGGTACGGTTGTGTGTGACTTTCCAGACGTATTCCCAGAAGACTTATCAGAAGTGCCACCTGACCGTGAGATCGAGTTCCAGATTGACTTGATACCGGGTGCCCAACCTGTTGCCAAAGCACCGTATCGATTGGCTCCGACAGAGATGAAAGAGTTGATGGAGCAGTTGCAAGAGCTGCTTGACAAGGGGTTCATTAGACCGAGTATCTCTCCTTGGGGTGCTCCGGTCCTATTCGTGAAGAAGAAAGATGGTAGAACGAGGATGTGCATTGACTACCGTGAGTTGAACAAGCTGACGTGAAGAACCGATACCACTTACCAAGAATAGATGATTTGTTCGATCAGCTTCAAGGTGCCAGTTGGTTTTCAAGGATAGACCTTCGATCTGGCTATCATCAGCTGAAGGTGAAAGAGCAGGATGTTCCTAAAACAGCTTTTCGCACGCGCTATGGTCACTACGAGTTTCTTGTCATGTCTTTTGGTTTGACCAATGCGCCAGCTGCTTTTATGGATTTGATGAACCGTGTGTGACGGCCGATGCTGGATAAATCAGTGATTGTGTTTATTGATGATATCCTGATTTATTCGAAGAGTGAGATTGAATATGCCGATCACATTTGGGAGGTTCTGGAGACACTGAGAAAGGAGAAGTTGTACGCTAAATTCTCCAAGTGTGTGTTCTGGTTGTGCGAATTTCAGTTCTTGGGTCATGTGGTGAATCCCCACGGGATTATGGTGGACCCGGCAAAGGTGGAGGCGGTTATGCAATGGAAGTCACCAACGATGCCATCCGAGATTCGTAGCTTCTTAGGTTTGGCGGGTTACTACAGAAGATTCATCCAAGAATTTTCCAAGATTGCTTCTCCACTAACTAAGTTGACCCGAAAGGATGTAAAGTTTATATGGGGTCAAGCGCAAGAAAAGGCATTCGAATAATTGAAGGCAAGGTTGACTCAAGCTCCTACTCTGTCATTACCCATGGAAGTGAAGATCTAGTGGTTTATTTTGATGCTTCCTACTCAGGATTGGGGTGTGTGTTAATGCAGAGAGGGAAAGTCATAGCCTGTGCATCCCGACAGTTGAAGGTTCATAAGGTCAATTATCCTACTCATGACTTGGAGCTAGCAGTTGTGGTCTTTGCACTAAAGATTTTGAGGCACTATCTTTACAGGAGGAAGTGCAACCATTTTCACTAACCACAAGAGCTTCAAGTACTTCTTCGAGCAGAAGGATCTGAACATGAGGCAGAGACGGTGGTTGGAATTTATAAAGGATTATGATTGTGAGATCCACTACCATCCGGGCAAGGCAAATGTGGTGGTTGATGCCCTTAGCCAAAAAGAGAGGCCCGAGCCGATTCGGGTGAAAGCATATCAACTGATCATGACCTCAGATGTAATGAAGCAAGTCAAAGAGTTTCAAGATGAAGCACTGAAAGAAGATCATCTTAACTCTGAAAGGATGAGAGGTCTGGTTGGGGAATTGGGTGAAAAACACTCGGTGTTAGAACCCGATTCGGTCGTGTGTGGATTCCTCGTTTTGGGGATCTACGGGTGAAGGTTTTGGATGAATCTCACAAGACTCGATACTCCATTCATCTAGTGCCACGAAAATGTACCAAGATATGAAGAAGGATTATTGGTGGCCGGGTATGAAGCGCGATGTGGTGGAGTATGTGAGTAAGTGCCTTACTTGCTTACAGGTGACGGCCGAGCATCAAAAGCCGTATGGGAAGATCCAACCTTTGGATATACCGGAATGGAAGTGGGAGCACATCACCATGGATTTCATTACGAAGCTGTCGGGTACTCCGAAAGGGTACGATTCCATATGGGTGATAGTTGACCGTTTGACGAAGAGTGCTCACTTCCTACCGATCCGCGAGACATATTCATCTGAGAGGTTGGCTGATATGTTCATCAGGGAAATTGTAACTCGTCATGGTGTGCCGATGTCTATTGTATCTGATCGTGACACCTGCTTTACATCTAAGTTTTGGAAGAAATTCCACGACGCTATGGGGACGAGGTTACATATTAGCATGGCTTATTATCCCCAAACTGATGGTCAGTCAGAAAGAACCATTCAGACATTGGAAGACATGCTTCGGGCATGTGTGATTGATTTTGGGGGAAGTTGGGATGACCACCTACCGTTAGCCGAATTCTCATACAACAACAGCTATCATGCCAGCATTGGTATGCCACCATATGATATGCTATACGGTAGGAGATGCAGAACACCCGTTTTTTGGGGTGATATTGGTCAGAAGGAGTTGGGGAGCGTCGAGGTAATCGAGGCTATGACTGAGAAGCTTGAGAAGATTAAAGCCTTTATGAAGGCAGCCAAAGATAGATAGAAGTCGTACGCCGATAAACGACGCAGACCAATTGAGTTCCAAGTGGGTGACCGTGTTATGTTGAAGGTCTCACCTTGGAAGGTATCATTTGTTTCTGAAAGCGGGGCAAGTTGAGCCCAAGGTATATAGGCCCTTTCAGAATCATCGCTCGAGTAGGAGAGGTAGCCTATAGACTAGAGCTACCATAAGAGCTAAGTGGAATTCACCCGACATTCCATGTATCTCATCTGAGAAAGTGCTTAGCTGATGAAGACATGATTTTTCCACTGGAGGATATCGAAGTAGACGAACGACTCAATTATGTGGAGCAACTAGTGGCCATTATTGATCAAAAAGAAAAGAGGCTGAGAAATAAAGTGGTTCCTCTTGTGCGTGTACAGTGGAAGCACAGGAAGGGATCCGAGTCAACGTGGAAGACTGAGGAAGAAATGACACAGTATTATCCATGTTTGTTCGAGGAATAACATGTTTCGGGGACTTGTAACACCCGGTTATTTAATTGATTTGAAGCTGACGAAAGAAGAAAATAAATAAAGTCCAAAATCGAGGGACCAAACTGGCCAACGAGAGAACGTTGGGGAAACGGGAGTATAAAGGGAGCAGGAAGCCCTTACCCTCTCCCCACACCAATATTTCAGCCAAAAGAAAGAGGAGAAGAGAGAAGAAGAGAAAAAGGAAGAAAAAGTTGGTTCGGGTTGGTTCGAGTGAGCCAAAATCGTCGAGAAGCGAGTCAAATCGAAGCTCTTCTCATCATGGTCGTTTGTATGAGTTCTAGGACCCCACTTTTACTTGTTTTCAAACGATTTTGGGGCTGGAAAGCATAGAAAACCCATTTTTGTATGTGTATGTGTTTGACCCATTTGGGTGTGTTGCGTGTGATGCATTTAGAGTTTGTTTCCGGGCTTGTGCGTGCTTGTATGGTGTTGTGGTATGCACCCCTAAGGTTTAGGATGGTCAATTTGGGCTTAAAATGGGTTTAGAAGAGTTTGGAGGCCGAAAACCCTCGTTTGCAGTAGGGATGAACTGCATTCTGCATCAGCTAGGGCTAGGCGACCGAATTAAGGCTGAATGGAGGCCATACGGCCGAATAGGGTGCGATTGGGTTCAATTCGCACAATTGAGGTCCATTTGCATGACTGAGGGTCCATTCGCATGATTGAAAGGCCAGTCGCATAGAGGTCATGCGATTGAAGGTCCAATCGCATTAGTGCGTATCCGCATTAGTCCCATTCGCATGAGGTCTATCCGCATTGTCCATTCGCATGATTGGGTGTTCATTCGCATGAGTGTTCATCCGCATTGGTTCATTAGCATGATGTTCAGTCGCATGGAGGCCACGCGACTGAAGGGTGTCCATACGCCCGAATAGGGCTGTTGCACCCGAGGAGAAGTGTAGTTTAACTTCTGACTTTCGAGGGAAAGTGCATATATAAGTTTTGACGTAAAGGTTCCCGTAAGAGCATGTAAGATGACTGTTGAGGCCTTAGAGAGTATGTTGGGAATGATGATGATGATGTTGCATGTTTATTCATGTTATGTATGTATGACTTGCCCTGTATGATGATGATGATTGTGTATGAAATGTTCCTTATTATGATGTATGTTTATCTTTCCTGTGACTTTACGTGTCATGTTAATGAATGAAATGAAGTATTATGTAACTTAAAGTGAAAGATAATGAAAGAGGAACATCAAGTAAGAACGCATGCATTATTGAACGATGAATGAACGAAGGAAAGTCTTGCAAGCACATATATGAGGTGAGCAACCCTGTTTTGCAACAGACTCGGATAGTGTGCAATCATTGAGATTGCTATGAGGTGAGCAACCTTATGGTTGCAGCAGACTCGGATAGTGTGCTATTGTGAAGTTGCCATGAGGTGAGCAACCCTATGGTTGCAAGAGACTCGGATAGCGTGCTATCATTGAGATTGGCAATGAGGTGAGCAACCCTATGGTTGCAATAGACTCGGATAGCGTGCAATCGTTAGGATTGCCAATGAGGTGAGCAACCCTATGGTTGCAACAGACTCGGATAGCGTGCAATCGTTGGGATTGCTAATGAGGTGAGCGACCCTGTTGTCGCAACAGACTCGGGAGGACTAACGTATAAATTGGGCGAAAGTTAATGAATGTAATGGAAGATAATAGTTATATTATCATTGTGTATGTATATTGCATGGTCACGAGAGAATGTAAAGCACAGTATGATTCGAAAGAAAATAAAGAATGGTTTTAATGATAGAAAAGTATGTTTTATTATAAAACTAGAACTCACTCAGCAATGCTGACTTGATGTGTTTCCAGTTGGCAGGTAATGATTGCTGAGGATGGCATGGGCGGCTACTCGGCTCTTTTGGGATGGCATTCTTTTGATTAATGTTTTTGCATTGTAATGCGAACAAGCTGTTTTGTAATACATGTCATATTAACTTGCAAAAGCATTTACATGGAAATGAAATATTGTTTTAGTTTTCCGCTGTGATTTTATGAAATACGAATGTAAATATATGTTTTATATGCGATGAGAATCCAACTGTAAACGTCCCGGGAATGGGGCCTTACAATGTAGCTACATCTTCCTTCATCTTAGGCCACCGGTAGTGCGCCTTTAGGTCATGGTACATTTTGTTAGAGCCGGGATGTATGGAATACTTAGACTTGTGCGCTTCACACATAACCAAGTCTCTTAGATTCCCATATAAAGGTACCCAAAGTCTATCCATGAAATATCATATTCCATTGGATTTGACTTCTAACTGTTTATCCATCTCGCGTAAAGATTCGGATCTAACGTTCTCACCTTTCAAGGCTTCAGTCTGGACTTCCTTAATTTGCTTGGGCAAGTGAGTGCTAATCGTCAATTATAGGGCACGCACTCGTCGGGGTTTAGCGGTTTCCTTTCCACTCAAGGCATCGGCGACTACATTCACCTTTCCCCGTGGTATTTAATAGGACAATCGGAATTGTTTAATAATTCCACCCAGTGTCGTTGCCTCTTGTTAAGCTCTTTCTGCTCAAAGATGTGCTAAAGACTCTTGTGATCAGTGTAAATTGTACACTTGGTACCGTACATGTAATGTCTCTAGATCTTCAAGGCAAAGACCACTACTCCTAACTCCAAGTCATGAGTAGTGTAGTTCTTTTCATGTACCTTCCGTTGTCACGAGGCATAAACTATTACTTTTTCGTGTTTCATTAGGACACAACCAAGTCCTTGGATAGAAGCATCACAGTAAACCATAAAATCCTCACTTCCTTCGGGTAACACTAATATCGGTGCACTACAAAGTTTCTGCTTGAACAACTGAAAAGCAGCTTCTTGATTCTCACCCTATTTATAGGTTGTTCCTTTATGGGTCAAAGCTATGAGAGGTTGAGCGATCTTTGAGAATCCCTCAATGAAACGCCAATAGTATCCTGCCAGACCAAGAAATTTCCTTATCTCACTAGGCGTCTTGGGTACTGATCAGTTCTTTATAGCCTCAATCTTTGCAGGATCCACATGTATTCTCTTCTCATTAACAATATGACCAAAAAATTGCACCTCGCGAATCCAGAAGTCGCACTAGAAAATTTGGCGTACAACTGTTCCTTTCTAAGTAGCTCCAAGATTAAATGTAGATGTTCCTCATGTTCCTCCTTGGTCCTAGAATAAATCAATATGTCATCAATAAACACAATAACAAACTGATCAAGGTAGGGTTTGCACACACGAGTCATGAGATCCATGAACACTATTGGTGCATTTGTCAACCCAAAAGGCATGACCAAGAACTCGTAGTGACCATAATGAGTACAGAATGTTGTTTTAGAGATGTCTTCCTCACGAACTCTCAGTTGATGATAACCAGATCTCAAATCAATCTTCGAATGATAACTTGATCCCTGAAGCTGATCAAACAAATCGTCGATACGAGGTAACGAGTATAGGTTCTTGATTGTGACCTTGTTCAACTCTCTGTAGTCGATGCACATCCAGATGTGCCATCTTTCTTCTTAACAAAGAGAACAGGTGCTCCCCACAGTGACGAGCTCGGTCGAATAAACCCTTTATCTAATTGCTCCTGGAGTTGCGTAGATAATTTTTGCAGTTCGTTCGGTGCTAACTGGTAAGGTGCTCTCGCAATCGGAGCAGCTTCGGGAATCAAATCGATTTAAAACTCAACTTGAAGATGAGGTGGTAGTCTAGGCAGATCCTCTGAAAACACCTCCAGAAAGTCACGAACCACCGGAATGTCTTCTAGCGTTCCTATGGCGTGCTTCACATGATCCGGCACTGGACAGTTGCATTTGACGAAGACTGACTCGGTCTTGTCAAACCACCTTACAAGCCCTACTGCTCCCTCGGCTCCACTGTAGGTATGCGGATTACAGTCCATGAATGCTTCATACGTGCATCCAGGCGGTCCTATATTCATGTGTCAGGGTAAAGGAATCAAACTGAAAGAATTAATCACCTAACGAAATATTCGTGTAAATGATGACTAGTGTCACCGTTTACCTCCAAACTGTGCAGGCTGTGTGTTCAATGCCGCTTGCACGTGTTGGTTTATTAGCGTACCTAGTTTAGCTGGGGTCATGTTCACGTTGCCAGCACCACGTCCACCGTCACGCCCTTGGCCACGTCCACATCCTCTGCCTATGCCGTCCATTTTTCACTTTACATTCACAAATACCATAATTAGTAACATCTAACATATTAATCTCATTAAAGTATAGTAAATAATAAGAAATAACATACTGTCACAACCACAACATTTATAACCAAAATGATAACGTATCATAAATAATTTGTAAGTAGTCACAAAATATCCAATCAATGTCAAAATTCAAGTTTTCAGTTGTGTGGGAAACAACCCTTCCCACATAGGTTTAAGAAAACCGCTATGCTGTCAAAGTTATAAGAGTAAAGGGAATCAATGGACAAAGCTGGTCCATCATTGTCTCCACCATCCGGGGCTTCTTCTGGTTCTTCCTCAGGGTCTTTATCGAGTCTTCGGCAGGTGCAGGGTTTTCGTCGATTTGTAGTGTTGCGAGTTGTGCTACCAATCCGGTTAGTCTGCTCTCGACGCCCACATTGTGGAGATCCTGCTCGCCCATACGCTCAATAAGATCCATCACTCTGCCAGCCATCTTGAAATTACCTTTGATGGACATCAACAACCGCTCCTCAATTATTTCCATCTTTAGCCACAGTCGACGTATATCATCCTTTAGTGTGGAGTTCTCATCAGTGAGCACTCAAATCGTCGACGTTCAGTCTCAAGTGTCACGTTGAATGCCGTCACAACCTGCTCAAGGGGTACATCTAGTGATGGGAGAATGGGTGCTGCAGAAGTTGTTGCTGACCTATTCCTAGGTCTAGTAATGGCTGGCTTTGGAACATGCTCTCTACAAATCATGCGATCTATACAAGCCGGGTAATAACTCCAATCTCGTGGAGGGTTGCACTCAGGTGGCACAAACAGTTGATCCCAGTCTATCTCACCACGGGGGTAAGGATGTCACAGCCAGTCATACACTTGGTGAGATACATGTGGAGGGGATTAAGAACGAGCACGCCTTTTTCCCAAAACCCGGGATGACGATGCCATGCTACAGTGCACGTGATGTATGCCAATGAGTATACAGTAAGAGGATAAGCAACGAGCAACTAACTAACTGTGTGTGGTTATAGACTAGTGTGTATGCAACCTAGTTCCCTATAACCAATGACTCTGTTACCAATAGTGACTGTGATCCTAGTTTGTTCACACGCCTCGCGGTAAAACTCTGCACGTTGATTTTGAGGGTGTGACAGAATGGTATCAGAGCCACTCTTGTGACGTTTGGGGTGTGGGACATACCTCACCAAGGATTGTGACTTCTCAAGCTCATCTAAGACGATAAGTCCAAACAGGGGGTGCTTGTGACACCCTACAGATATCCCACATCGGCCGTGGACAGGAGAGATTTCTGATTCACAAGGAATGTCCGGCCTCTAACATCAACAACGCGTTTTGGGCGTATTGGCTATGGATGAGAGGGGAACTCCATAGTTAAGCGTACTCAGGTGGGAGAAATCCAGGGATGGGTGACCTCCCTAGGAAGTTTTCACCCGGGCAACCAAAAGCAAATCTGTGAGCTTTTCGTGGGCAAAGCGGACAATATTGTTGATGTGAGGGGCCAAGTGTGACATCTATGGTTTAGGATTCTTCCAACTTGGTGAAGCAATAGTCATAGGAGTTTGAGGCTTCCTAAAAGTAATACCTCTCCCTCTTCCTCTACTATGTCCATAGCTTTTAACAGTTTGCCTGCTTTCTTGCAATGATCATCTTTCTCTTTGATAGTTCTTGGAGAATCCTCAAGTAAGTAATCTATATTAGCTTTTGATGTAATACACTTGGTTGGTGTGACACTCTCACTAGGTCGTTCTTGCAGAATGTAAGGCATGTTGCTTATCTCATCGCTATTAGTCTCTAAATCTGAGTTATCATAAACCATCTACCAAACGCTTCATCTGAAGTTAGTTCTCTTTGACGAGTAGAACTCCCTGAAGCATCATCAAGATTTCTAGATGAAGTACCAATAGTTTTAGCTTCATGTTATTCTTCAACTTGTTGTTGTTACTGTTGTTGGGGTTGGTGTTATGAATAAGAATCAATAGATAATCTTCCAAGTTTAACAAAATGATATCACTCATGCATTTCCTCTCACTCCCAATAGATATGTAAAGATGTCTTTTTTCATGATCATAACCTAATAACTTACAGTTCTAAGATTACCTAACTCAGGATGAGCAGCATTCATTATAATCTTGTAAATTTTGGATACATCAAGAACTTCTTCCCCACATTTGAAACCACATTTTCTACATCTCTAAAATATAGCTTTAGAAATGTTATATGGATGTTCATCTACCAAAAAACCAATAAAGAACCAAATATTGCACCGAGGCTATCTATCCCAGTCTTCAGATTACTCAAACAATAAACCACAGCATGAAAATGACATATCTAGAATGGTTGTAAGTGATATTCTCAAGTGAGGGATATATGTGGTCATAACCCATTCTCCTCAGATAGTCTTTGGCAATATCATCATCAACCTTCAAAGGTGATCTAACTTGATCTCCCAACTATAGCGCACGGTTAATAATCTCAGCACTAATTACTATATGCATCCCCTTCACAGTAGCAATGACACATTGATTTCCTTTCTCATCTCTTTCATTGGCTTTTGTGTTCCTGAAGTCATTGATTACTTAAAATGATAGTTGGGTGATAGAAATGGCATAGTAAACTCGACACCTCTTTAATCCATCAATCAATAATCTATATAGCTTAATCATGAGCAATGTCTCCCAGGTATGCTACTGCATATGTTTTCTATTAAAAACCATTGATCTATCCATCTTCAATATAAAGAAGAAAATTAATCAGAAACATTTTCAATCAAAACTTAAACAAATTTTAACTTTCAAAATTTTCAAAGTTGGAACATTTTGCGTGAAAGGTAAGTTATGGCATGTGATAAGTCGAAGTTGTCGCATGTGACACTTTGATTTAAGAAGTCAACTTATCATGTGATAGTCAAACCTTTCATATGCGATAAGTTTCAAATTTCGTAAACTTCTCACCTTTGGACATCTTTTGACCGACTTTTTGTGTGCCACAACATAGATACCAAATCAAAATCCAACAACTTTTAAAAAAATTATCCATTAAGAGATGCTTTATTAGTGTTGTTTAAGTCTTATTTGAGCATTATTATGTTCAATTTGATCAATTTCTCAGATTAAACTCATTACATGAATCTGTTCATGCTTAAGTATACTTAAAATGCAATAAAATAGGGTATTTATCGTGTACATCCACTCAATATACCACTCAAATGTTTAGGAAAGAACTTTGAAATATTTTGAAAGAAAATTTTGAAGTGTAGAAGCGAATAATGAACATGTTGCGTGACTTTTTAGTTTATATAGCACTCAAAGTTGTCGTGTGACAAGTCTTAAGTCGGACAATCATAGTTTTTCCACGCGACAACTTGAAATGCCATTTTTAAAATTTTTCAAACTTTTCTTTTGAAAAATTGTCACATGTTGAAAATAGTAAAAACATTTAAAACTTTTTAGATTTTTTCAGATTTGAACTTTTAAAAACAAATACAACATTTAATTCCAAACAAAACTTAAATTTTTGTGAATTTTCTTTTATAGGATCATATTTCTCAAAACTGATTATCAACATCTTCTAGTTGTATTTAGAATAAGATTGTTAAGTTGTGTTAGTTGAAACTTTCTATATCCCACAATGATAGGATATGCAAGATTTAAATAGAAGAAGTATTAAATATAATTGATACATTAATACACAATAGTGAATGACAACTAATGATTTAATTAATGTTGACATCCCCCCGCAAGCGAGAGGGCGGTGGACTGAGGTGAAGTTTAGCCCTGAAGAACTTAAACTGAGGCCGAGGGAGGCTCTTTGTAAAGATATCCGTCACTTGAAGCTTGATAGGAATAAACTTAGTGTATAGTTTTTCAGATGTGATGAGCTCTCGAATAAAATGGAAGTCCAAATCAATGTGCTTATTTTGAGACATGAACAAGACACTCTGATTATCACATAAAATGGTTAGTCGAACCGGGGGTAAAGCTTGAAGCTCTTGAAACAGATATTGACAAGTTTATTGTTAGTATGTTTATCCCATTTAAAACTCAAGCTTCAATACAAAGACAAACATGTTATTTTTATCATGTTGTGAATTTATTATATGAAATCAATGGATCCTATAGTCAGAAATTTTGTAGAACTTCTATCCCGTTTGAGGCAGTTTTGAGATTTCAAGTTACCCTATGTTGACTTAAACCTTTTCTAATCAGTAACTTCACATTTACGAAATTTTCTAAAATAACTATTTAAGAATACTAGCCTGATATTCGTTCAAAACACAAAATATTAACATGTTTCAAGACTTATTAACAGCTAGATGTTCTTACGTCTGCCCTCTCAAGATTTTAGGACTTACACGCCAAGTAAATCATAAAAGCCCTATCTTTTGATTTTGTCTCCCTTGTTAAAACATATTCTTAAAAAAATCATGATATAGTATGTATGTCTATTATTTTACATCTCTTTTATTTGTATCTCTTTTATTTGTATGCACATTGACATCCTTAATTTCTATATAGCCTTTGGCATCTTTTTGCTCATTTTTTGTATTATATTTTCTTTGTTTATTGCTTTTGACTTCCGTTCATCCTTTTCATCTTTATATATATATATATTTGTATGTATGTATGTATGTATGTATGTATGTATGTATGTATGTATGTACGTACGTACGTACGTATGTATGTACGTATGTATGTACGTACGTACGTATGTACGTACGTATGTACGTACGTATGTACGTACGTACGTATGTACGTACGTATGTATGTATGTATGTACGTACGTACGTACGTACGTACGTACGTATGTACGTATGTATGTATGTACGTATGTATGTATGTACGTATGTAGTATGTATGTATGTATGTATGTATGTATGTATGTATGTATGTATGTATGATGTATGTATGTATGTATGTATGTTATGTATGTATGTATGTATGTATGTATGTATGTATGTATGTATGTATGTATGTATGTATGTATGTATGTATGTATGTATGTATGTATGTATGTATGTATGTATGTATGTATGTATGTATGTATGTATGTATGTATGTATGTATGTATGTATGTATGTATGATGTATGTATGTATGTATGTATGTATGTATGTATGTATGTATGTATGTATGTATGTATGTATGTATGTATGTATGTATGTATGTATGTATGTATGTATGTATGTATGTATGTAGTATGTATGTATGATGTATGTATGTATATGTATGTATGTATGTATGTATGTATGTATGTATGTATGTATGTATGTATGTATGTATGTATGTATGTATGTTGTATGTATGTATGTATGTATGTATGTATGTATGTATGTATGTATGTATGTATGTATGTATGTATGTATGTATGTATGTATGTATGTATGTATGTATGTAGTATGTATGTATGTATGTATGTATGTATGTATGATGTATGTATGTATGTATGTATGTATGTAGTATGTATGTATGTATGTATGTATGTATGTATGTAGTATGTATGTATGTATGTATGTATGTATGTATGTATGTATGTATGTATGTATGTATGTATGTATGTATGTATGTATGTATGTATGTATGTATGTATGTATGTATGTATGTATGTATGTATGTAGTATGTATGTATGTAGTATGTATGTATGTATGTATGTATGTGTATGTATGTATGATGTATGTATGTATGTATGTATGTATGTATGTATGTATGTATGTATGTATGTATGTATGTATGTAGTATGTATGTATGTATGTATGTATGTATGTATGTATGATGTATGTATGTATGTATGTATGTATGTATGTATGTATGTATGTATGTATGTATGTATGTATGTATGTAGTATGTATGTATGTATGTATGTATGTAGGTATGTATGTATGTATGTATGTATGTATATATGTATATATACACTTAGGAAAATCACTAAGTCCGAGAATGATGGGCTTGACTATAATAGAACTATAATCCCAGTCGGATTTAGCATAAAATCAGTACTATCATAAAAACCTGATGTGTTACCCACTTTAGTAATAGAAAATATTGTTCTGATGTATCATAATCTATATTCTTTTTCATTCTTTTAAGTAGATCATATCAACATATCAAACATAAACCAAGTTAGTTCTTTTTAAGTCTTATAATACAATATATCAAAATCAAGATATGTACTATCATTTCTTATAAGAACAAAAAAATATTTTTCTTAACTCTTTATCAAGAAAAATATTTTTGGTATTTTTTGATATATTTCTAACTCCCGTAAACCAAAAAAATCTTTGCCATTACATTTTCATTTTTCTCTCCCTAAAATTGTGATTATCGAAAGAAAATAACAATTATTAACTAACAAAAACAAAAACATATATTTTTGGTGAAATTCCTATGTAATTAACCAAAGTTAATCTTTTCCAAATATTGGTCTTGAAAGTCAAATCGAGAATGATCAGAAGTCTTGGTAAACAAATAAACAGTGTTTTTGTTAGATCAGATGGTATTAAATTAACAAGAACTTCTTCTTTGATCAATAGTTAATGAATGCATAATCTAAGTTACCTACTAAGTAACAAAACACAAATATTTTAAGAAAAGATAAATGCACAAGTTTTCCGTTTGAAGTATTTACTTGATTAATCATTTGAGTACAAATGATACAATGAGTAAATAAACTAAGTGGCTTGAAAAGCTTGCCTATACTACACAAGTGTAAGGACTTTTATACTATGAAATCTAAACAATAAGAATAAACCATTCTATGTTCAAAATCTACACAAAACTAGATAATCTGTGTATCAGAGTTTGCAGCTTCAGTACTATATGTCTCTAAAATATAAAACACAACAACCGTTAGCACAAATAGTCTTATTCTGTATAGTCAACAACTTATGGACTTTAGTGCTTGTCATTTGCAGTTGATCAACAACTCATCTATTGAGTGTTGATCTCCAGTTGATCAGCATATGTTGATTGGCAGTCATTCAGCATATGTTGTTTGACAGCTGATTAACACTTGGCAGATTCAGTACTTGGTAGCTAGTGTTGAACTCTTGAGCTTTGGTAGCTTTATCCTCTTCCTAGATTAACAATTCACCCTAGTATGATGCTACCAAAACTCTATCTTTATACTTCTAGCATTTTGAGTTACATCAGTTCATACATGTATCCTTTTTTATCTCTTGGGGGGTTGTCAAGAGGCAGAATTCAATAGATCATCATGTTATGCTAAGATAGTTTGAAAAGATCATGCTCTTTGAATTCAACCTTTCTGGCACCAACATATGTAAGATTGAAGGTTTTGATTGAGGAATTATAACTCCAATGCGTAATTAGGTCATGAATTCTTAGAGGACTCACATGCGAAACTTTCTATTCCTCCCTTTACTCAACCTTGTTTTCAAATTTTATTTTTAGAATAGCAGCTATGAATTTGTACTTCTAGCATGCCTTAATATTCTTGTTACATCCGGTAAATTTCCGTTACCAAACTCCGTTAGTTCCTTAAGTCTTGCATACACATGTCGTAAGCACACACTAGTTGTCGTTTAACGTTGGTGACCTAATAATAATTAATATTTTTAAATTAATGATAATATAATTGACAATATGATTATGGTATTATGTTTATGTGTTTGCATGTTTTAAATGTTAATTAGGAAATTAATCGCGTAATGTGAAAACGTGCCTATTTATTCGTATGTCTTGTGTTTTTATAAGATAAAATATATAATGATTATCATTAGTTTATATCTTTATATTATTAAGTTAAAAACACTTTACAAAGAGTTTAAAAGCTTAAATTTTATAAAATACCAATTACAAGGGTTTAAAGGGTAAATATGGGAAATTAAATTAAACAAAACAAAAACCCTAGCCCTCCACCCCAAATCGGCCGCAACCATCACCCTACACCCCTCCCTTTGCGATTTCAGCCTAGAACAAGCAAGAAAACACGAGATTGAATCGATTTCAAGGGTTGCAACAAGTTAGAATCATCAAATACAAGCCATCACATGTTTAAAGGTTAGATTTTACAAGTTTTTGTGAGTCTTTTTGTTAGGGCTGAACCCTAATTCGTTTATGTATGTTCATGGGGTCGAAATTGATGTTATTTGATGATGTTAGTATGTTAGTTGGATTGTATACATGTTGTTTAACGTTGATTATGCATGAATGATACGTTTTTAATGGATTGATCATGAACTTTGATTCTAGGCAAACCCTAATTCGAAATTGATGAGATTATGTATGATTGATGATTATTTGATGAATGTATGATGATTAGTAGGTTGTATGAATGCTAGGATACATTGATCTTGCAAGAAATTGATGAATTGAAGTTGGTGTTCATATGTTACTAATAATAGTAACTTTATTTTCATGACATGATGATTTGATTATGGATTGATGTTGTTGATGTGTTTAGGATGATGATTAGGTGTTAGATTGTTGATATGAATGATGGAAACCTTGGAATGGATGTTGTTGTTCATATCTTGCCAAAAGTGGAAACTTTTGTTCATGATGATTAGTGGATTATGATGATTAGGTATTGTTGATCATGTGTAGATGTTGTTATGAGCTTGAGATGGTATAATTGTGATGAATTCATGAATACATTGAGTTTTTGATAGATGTTGGAATGTACTTTCCTAAAAGGGAAACTTTATTTGCACAAAGTTTGAAAGATGATAGTTTGAACATGTTTGGGATGTTAGGAGGATGTTAGTATGTTCATGGATGAATTCTAAGGTGGTAGAATATGTTAATTTAGTTGTATGGACTTTGATGATCACGTGTGATGTTGAAAGTTGATTAGTAGTTAAGACATCATGTTTGGGACTAGAAATTGTTTTGTGTGGTGTATGTTGAATGCAATGAATATGGTTAATGAATGTGAATGTGATCATCATACACGCGTGCGAATCTGAGGCCCCTACTTAGTAGGATTTGCAGGGTGTAGGATGTGAAGTCGTGAGTGGCTTCACATGGCATGTGGTGCGTAATTTGATCTTTGTGTGGCATGTTAGTTATGTTATAACTAGTGGACATGTTAATGTTCTAGATTCGCATGACTTATATAATACTTGGTTGTATGATGATCTAAGTGATACACCTGGATAATGTAGCATACATATGATCCATTTGAATGTTAACCATGTATGATATATGTGTATGATTGCTTGAATCGTTTACAACACATAAAGTCACAACGGGTCAAACAGGTCAACTGAGTCAAACATGTCTGTTTTCTGAAACCTTGAGTCCTTGGTTGTAGTGTACTTAGGGTTTCACATGTTCTCTGTTTGCACGTACTCATGTACTTATATGATCTAGGTAACCTCTGAAGGTTGTCTGTCCACTCTGTCTGTCAAGTAAAACTCTAAGTATCTATTACGCATATCAAGTAAGTTCATGCCCCACTCTTTACTTAATCTCTTTTGGGGGAGATAGCATACTAGTAAACTACAAACACTTTATATATTCAAGTTGTGTATAATATTAATATAGTTTTGATATCATGGAAAAGTCCTCATACTTTTCAATTGTTAATATTGAATAGCGAGAAATTTGGGTAGTACTACTGGGTCTGACGAGCCCCACCTGTGTGACTCAAGGTCAACCGGGTGCAATTTGTCCTATTGAACATTGTCACGACCTGTTATGTCGTGACAGGAGGCAACAACGTAACACAGTCAGCTTCAATTGCGAAATCACTATGAGTTAATATTTACTGTTAATGGACTAGCTATCTGTTACAATGCACTACTTTTATATCTCTACTATTAACTGCTTATGTTTGAATATCACTCTTGAACTCACCAACCATTGTGTTGACATTTTAGTATGCTATTCTCAGTCATTAACATGCTTACCTTTAGGAGCACTACCCAGATTCACTTGCATTCTAAGACTTGGTCTTCAAGACATCTTTATTGTTTTTAATGGTTAATGTTTACTCATTTGGGTTGGCACATGTTTTGCCATAGTATGCATTTATGCTCTTTGGGTTGTTTTACAAAACGCTTCCGCATAGTTTCAAGTTTAACTTTGTTTGATTTTATTTTGATGTTGGCATATAGTGTCGTTCTGAGTAACTACTGACTGTGATCCTGCTTTGTTCACACGCCTCGCGGTAAAACTCCGCACGTGGATTTTGAGGGTGCGACAGATTGGTATCAAGATTGGTATCAGAGCCACTCTTGTGTCGTTCGGGGTGTGGGACATACCTCACCAAGGATGGTGACTTCTCTGGCTCATCGAGGATGATGAGTCCAAACGAGGGGTGCTTGTGACACCCTACACAAATCCCACATCGGCCGTGGACAGGAGAGATTCCTGGTTCATAAGAAATGTCTGGCCTCTAACATCAACAACACGTTTTGGGCTTATTGGCTATGGATGAGAGGAGAACTCCACAGTTAAGCGTGCTCAGGTGGAAGCAATCCAGGGATGGGTGACCTCCGTGGGAAGTTTCACCCGGGCAACCAAAAGCAAATCTGTGAGCTCCTTGTGGGTAAAGTGGACAATATTGTTGATGTGATGGGTCGGGTGTGACAATTCTAATATCAACTTATGCATCCTCTTAGCCTTTAGAACCTCCAGCTCAGATAGAAAGAAATTTTTTGACTTGTTTTTTCTTTATATGAAGAAACTCTCAGCTTTCAAATTATAATTCCATTTGATGATTGTTGTATCGTCAGTCTTCGAGTCGTCTTCTTCCTTAGATTCAGAGAATTTTTCATCTTGTTCTGGATGTTCTAAGCCATATCTAATTCTATTAATATTAGTGTTGATCACTTTATCTGCTGAACCATTTGATTGTTTGTGGGAAGGAGATTTAGCTATTTTAGAAGCTTGTTGAACTGGTTGAGAACCTTGCTTAGTAGCTTGAGTAGGTGAACAAGTAGTATGAGGTATTATGGTTGGTTGTTAGGTTCGATAGATGAGATAGTTTAATAGCTTTAAATTCTTGTTTCTTCTTTCTTTGTTCTGAAACCTACCTTGATTTTTCTAGATGAGATTTGTAGATCCTCATCAGTACATTTCCTACTTCTCTTGTCTCATAAGCATTGATCGAATTCCTTTGTCCTAGCCTGGTCAGATCAGATATCTCAAACCAGTTGAAGCTTATCAGTTGATTCGTTAAGTAAGCCATTCTACTGGTAGTTGATCTGGTTATTAGTAGGTATTCTTTTTTTATCATATTCCCACTCCACTATAGGATCATATATTAATAGTGGAGTTTCATGAATCTCTTCCTCAACATCAGCTTTTACTAAGGTTGGTACTTTATGCAACAACAATTCAGATTTTTCATTTTTACATCCGAAAATACCGAAGTACTCGACAATTTGCTCTAGGATGTAAAGGGCAAATCAAGTACCTCATTTTCATGGTCATAGTACATGATCTCTCCATGGTCACCTTTGTTCCTTTGAGTTTCGTAACCTCTACTTTTGGATCAACAATCCTTGCTTTTGCAACTTTCTTTGGTGCTATCTTTTTCTTTACAAGAATTGAGGACATAGGATGACTATCATCAGAGGTTGTTAAGTAAGGGGATGTTGGAGGCTCAATAGGCAAATAGGAAGATTATTGAGTCGTAGTCTTTGTTTTTCTATGTCTTCTTTCTCATTGCTCTCTAACTTCTTCAAACTTTTGGAAGCTATCTGGCTAGAATCTTTTGTTTGATTTTTCTGATATTTTGATCAAGAGTTGACAAACTCATTGGGCCTACTTGACAACCTGAGAAACCATAATACCTAAAAAACATCTTCATTTATTGCTTGTCCCCAAACTCTTGTTGACTTTTTCTTTGTCTCTTCTCTTATTCAACCCTCCTTTTTCAGTTAACTTGGCTGCTTTTTCCATCTCAACGTGAGTTGCAACTATCAATTTGGATTTTATTTCAGCAGTGCTCCATTCCATGACCTTATCAAAATTAACCTTATCAAAATTAAATCCTTTCAACTCAAGTTGAGCTTCTAGGATACATTTGGCTTGATCCTTCTTTTCTATTATCTTAGTGCAAGTCATGGTTTTGGATTCGGCAGTTGCGGTTGCTGAAGCGTGTTGAGTGGTTGTCATTTGGGTGCTTTTGGATGTCATAGATAGACTGAAGATATTGTACGAGGCTGCTCATGAAGGGTGTTAGTAGAAAGCAAAATCCATATTGAAACACCATAAATATGCAGCCATAGAAGCCATCACTGGCATTGACGATACAATCCTTCACATAGCAGTTGAAATGAGTCACAACTATTTTGATAAAAAACTGCTCTTGTTTCTATCAAATGAAGAAGTTGAAACCAAAAATAATAGGGATCGAACGGTGCTACACATTTCTGCGATGGTTGGTAATATGTACGCAACGTAACTCTTCGTTCAGAATAGGGACAGTCACCATCGAAGATTGCTAATAAGAATATAAAGCTTGATGTGTATAAGTATTTGTTCAAATCTGCCGTCTTTAAATTTAAGCGGTTTTCCAGATGCCCGTTAGCATAATGCTATCAAAGCTATTACTGTTGCTATTTTCACAAAGCAATATGGTGAGTAATCAGGTGCTAAACCCAAGTACAACCCATATATTAATCAACTATAACCCGTATACACTTGTCATCAAGCAAACAACTAATTATATACAATAGACAATGGATTGAGGGATTGTAAACTAGATGAATACATGTTAATGGGTTAAACGGGATGTAATCAAGTTGTGTGATTATTATCTAATATATCGTCAAACTGTCTCATATTGTATTTGTAAGGTTTTATGTAAGCCTGATGCACCTAAAACATCCAAAATCTTTCCTGCATGCATGCACTGAAGTACAGAGTAGAAATGTTTTGTAAGTTTTACACCATGCACTATAATTATTCTAAGTGTAAAATCTTCCGAAGCCAAGACCAATATCTTCCAGAGCCAAGACCAATATCTTCCGAAGCCAAAAGTGAAGTCTTCTAAAACTTCAAATACAAAGTATTTCGAAGCCAAGAAATGAAGACAGATTTCTTTCAAAAACTTTTGAACATATGCTTTATCTGATGTATTTTACCATAAAGTTGGACCACTTTTGTATCATTTCGTATTTTTATCAAGTAAAAGTTAACTTTGTTTATTCTTACAAGGGTTGTTATGATCAATTTTGAAACTCATGTTTTGTTTGTGCTTATTCATTACTGTCATTGGGTTTTTATGAAAGTTAATCATAAATATTATATGATAATAATGTTAATATAATAAAAGTAGAAATACTATTATGTAATAATAATAATAATAATAACAATTATAATAATAACAATAATAATAATAATAATAATAATAATAATAATAAAGATTATAATAATAAGTTATCAAAGTTAACAAGTTAAAACTTAATTAAGTTCAAGGGGCCTAATTGTCAAATTAGAAACTTAAAATATTAAGTTTGGGCATAAAATAATAAGAATTCAAAGTTGGGGGACCATTTGTGTAACTATTTTAAAAACCCAACCCCCTTCCCCTTGTTTTCCCGTACTTTCGGCCACCGCCGGCAAGGCCACCGGGCGGCTCCGGCGAGCCCTTATACACCAAATCAGACGATTTTCGTAACCCATAACCGATATGAATCGTTTCACATACGTGTTTCGAACTTGAATACACCTAATAATTGAGAATACACGTCGGTTATCAACCCATTCGAAGGCATAACCGAACTCGATAAGTTCCAAAACCGTTCGAACATTAAAACATTCAATTAATTCAACATAACCAATCATCTATCTATCACTAATCGATTGCAACCACCAATTACATCTGAAACACCACAAACAATCAGTTCGATTACACCCTCTTCATCGCAACCTGCAACACCCGTAGACCACTTTCCGAGCTTGTTAACTTGTAATTATCAGAGGGCTTTTCATCGTGGGGATCACTAGAAGCTTGCTGTAAAAGGAATTTGAGTTTCATCGACGATTTCATCTTGAATCGGTTCTCCTCGGTCGCACTTAGGTTCATAGCGTGAACATCGAATACCGAACGAATCGAGTAAGTTAAACACATGTTTATGTTCGGTTTTTCATGGGAAACAAAAGCCCCATGATTTCAAGCATTTACAAAATTGAATTACACTTTGATTTAGAATCAAATGATTCTAGGGTTCATGTGAAATTGGGGATTTGTTTAAGTTTGTATTAATAATTAAAACGTGAATTCTAACGCGGCTGGATGCCTTGGTTCACTGGTTAAGCGCTTCCATCACCACTTAGAGGTCCGGGTTCGAACCCGGGCACCCTCTGCTTTATTTAAGAAAAGAAAAAGAAATCTTTTTAGGCTTTTTGGCCTTCAAATTTAATATTAAAAATTCCTAAAAATTATGAAAAATCATTTTCATAAACTTTATTTCTTTTAAAACTATTAATCATTTTTCTGTAATTTATTTATAAAAATACCTTTATATTTTTATTAATATCCTAAAGATTAATAACATAACTAGCATATTTTTATAAAAATTTAGATTTTAAAAAAAATAGTTTAATTCACACAAACAATTATTTCAAACATTGCCTTTAAAATTATTGTTTAATTTGTATTCATTTTTATTTAATTATAAAATTATTTAAACTTTATAAACGTTACAAATTATTATAAAGGATATTTTAATCCATATATATTATATAAATTATAAATAAAATCGTTCCCACGAAAATATAATTGAGATCTTATTTAACTATAATAATTAACTAAACCCCAAACATCAAGTTGATTTTCTTAGTCCTTGTTAAATTATTGTAAAGCTTTAATCTTATAAATATATATATTAGGTGTCTTGTGACGATACACCTTGGAGCGACGCTTGTTATTATTATTATTAAATCGCCATTATATATTTATTGTCAAGTTAGTTTTCTTGCCCCTTTTTCATATTTTTACACTAACTTGGGGTGAAACATGATAGCTTATACATGATACACTTATACACGTTGAGACTTGTAAATCACGTGCAATTCAACTTATTATTTTGTCATGGTTATTTGTTAATTGTAAGTGTTTATATGAGATACATAGTTTGTTTACAATCATTACTATTGCTAGCCTGGCGACGTCTTAGATCTTTGGGCCTGACAAGCCTATTTGGTGCTAAAGTCGATGTATTGCCGACTCCTAGGAGCCGTATGCTTGTGCACTAGGGAACCAAATACACTTAGCCAATCTTTTATACTTGTAATCAAGTCGAGGTTTGGTTGTAACGATATGTGTTCTATAACCTTACTAGCTTATAACCTATGACATGAATTGCTACTTGTAACCTTTTTTCATATTATGTATGAAAACCTTGGAAACTCACCAACTATTTTTAGTTGACTTTTATTTTTATCATGTTTCAGGTCAACCTCAAGTTTAAAGTGAACCTTTTGAAGCTTGCTATAATCTAGGACTTGGACCTAGATAATGAAATAAAAAGTTACATTATGTTATGTTATGTTGAACTTATTTCTTGTTAAGACTTATGAATATTTTTTTGCCATTTCAAGACTTATGGTAATATATTTACAATTTAATATAGCGTTATGTGGCTGTGAACAATCTTAACCCTCACATCTCGACGTTTCCGCCGTCAAGGTTGGGGTGTGACAGATTGGTATCAGAGCCCATAACTATAGGGATTTAGGTTATTAGTAATGGTGACCTAGACTATAGCTTATGCATGAACCTCATAGGATAATTTATATTCTTAGAAATATATATATTGTTACATGCTACATAATGCTATACTTTATTTATGTGCAACTTGATGCCTTAGCATAGGTTGCCTTGTAATTGTCTAAACTTTGTTACTTGTCTCCCTAAACTTAACTTTGACTCATTGACTCTCCCCGACAAATGAAACTTCTTAATCTTATTCTCGTCAACACGTGGAATCGTATACTTATGCTTAAGAATTAAATCTTTAGACTTATGTCTAATCTATGTAAATCTCATCATGGTTTTGATTTCATAAACCTAAAAAATTTGTGTGACACATGGACACCTGTATTCTGGATTTCCTGGCAAAAGGCCCTCGGGCTAAGGCAAGCATATCGCATAAATCCTACGGGACTAGTTATGCTTACCTGGGGATTTCTGGGATGAGTGATAACCATGGTCAACATACACAAATTTCTAAGGCGAGTGGGTCAACTTACCTTGACGTGTCAACGTTTCCAAATGGTAATGCGTTACCAATGGAATCATTCCATGTGTCTTACAAATTTTTGCCTTATCCTTGTTGAACATTAATCCTTGTTATTCCAATTCTCATATCTAACTCATTTGTATATTCCAGCATGTCTCGTCATCATGGAAAGCGTGGGAGTTCCGATCGTAAGTTGGCCGCCATGATTGCTCGACAAATGGCTGCTGTCATTCCGACCATGGTTGCTGAACTTAATAGCACCTTAATGACCAACGCTAGCAACAATGGAAATGGTCATGGAGAGAATAGCAACAATCAAAACGGGAACAATCAACATGGGAATAATCAAACTTGCACCTTCAAACATTTCAGCTCTTGCAAGCCCACTAGTTTTAGTGGCAAGGAAGGAGCCACTGGTCTTCTTGAGTGGTTCGAAAGCATGGAGAATACCTTTATCAATTGTGAGTGTCCCGATGCACTCAAAGTCCGCTATGCCACTAGCATGTTCCAACAAAGGGCTCTCACCTGGTGGAACAGCGAGAGGAGGAATCGTGGACCCGATGCTATTCTAGCACTTACATGGGAAGAGTTCAAGAACATCGCCATCGCGAAGTTCTGCCCAAGAAGTGAATTGCAAAAGTTGGAAGAAGAGTTTTGGAATTTGAAACAAAATGATGGTGATCATTTGACCTACTCAACTAGGCATCATGAGTTGAGCATACTGCTGCCCCATATGGTCGACACTGTTCCCCGCAACATCGAGAAGTTCATTAAGGCTGTACCACCCCAAATTCAAGATGCTGTGGTGGGTAGCCGACCCACAACCTTGGAAGAAGCCATTACAATCACCGCTCACTCACCGAGAACCATATAAGAGCGGGCACCATGTCTATGAAGGGTGCAAAGAAGGTGGAGAAGACGGCTACCGAGGCGGTTAAGGAGACCAAAGCTGAACCGTTTACAACCACAACAACAACAAGAAGCGCAAGTTCACACCGGCGCGTAACTATGCCGTGGCGGCACCCAAACAACCCCAAAGACAACTTGTACCTGCGGCTACACCTGTGGCACAAGTGCCTGGGGCTAGGGCTTATGCTGGTCCTCAACCGATGTGCAACACGTGTAGGTATCATCATCCGGGGAATCAACCATGCCGCATTTGCACCTTATGCGGTAAATATGGTCATTTGGTGGCGACTTGCCACCGTGCACCTAACAATGCCGTTGTGGTCACAAACCGTGTTTGCTACAACTGTGGGGAACCTGGCCATTTTCGCCCACAATGCCCTCGTCTTGTGGGTAATGTTCCACAAGCCCGAGGACGTGCTTTCAACATCAACGCTAACCAAGCACAAGCAAACAACGATGTGTGAATGGTACGTTAACTCACCCTTAAATTTTGTGATCAATTCATTTCATATTTTACCTGTATTGTTAAATACCTAAAAATTGAACAGGTATGTTCCTTATTAACAAAACTTATGCCTATGTCCTATTTGATTCTGGAGCCGATAAAAGTTTTGTTTCATTAGAGTTTGAACCCATACTTGCTAAGCCACATACGAAACTAGAAAGACCTCTTACTGTGAAGTTGCCGATGGAGAACCAATCACCGTTGACGTTATCATTCGTGATTGCATCTTAAGTCTTGACGCGCATGATTTTCTTATCGATCTTATCCCTATGAAACTTGGAAGCTTTGACGTCATCATTAGTATGGATTGGTTAGCCAAACACCATGCCGAGATCATTTGTTTCGAGAAGTGCATTCGTATACCGTTACCCACTGGAGATACGTTGAAGGTGTTCGGTGAAAATTCTTCCAAAGGGCTTAAACTCATGTCTTGCACTCAAGCCCGAAAGTGCTTAAACAAGAAGTATATGGCCTTCTTGGCTTATGTGGTCACACGAAAGTCAAAGGGAAAGAACTTAAGGATGTCCCTATCGTACGAGACTTTCCTGAAGTATTTCCCGATGACCTTAGTGGTTTACCTCCCATGCGTGAGTTTGAGTTTAAAATCGACTTGATACCGGGAGCAAACCCCGTGGCTAAGTCACCATATCGGCTTGCACCATCGGAAATGCAAGAACTCTCTTGTCAACTGCAAGAGCTGTCGAGAAAGGCTTCATCCGTCCTAGTTTTCTTTCGCGTGGGGTGCACCTGTTCTTTTCGTGAAGAAGAAAGATGGATCGTTTCGTATGTGCATCGATTATCGCGAGCTTAACAAACTTACCATCAAGAATCGTTATCCTCTTCCTCGCATCGATGACTTGTTTGATCAACTTCAAGGAGCTGCCATATTCTCGAAAATTGATCTACGTTCTGGATATCATCAATTACGAGTTCATGAGGATGACATCCCAAAGACCGCTTTTCGTACTCGTTATGGACACTATGAGTTTATGGTGATGCCTTTTGGTTTAACCAATGCTCCTGCTGTCTTCATGGATCTCATGAACCGAGTATGCAAGCTTATCTAGACAAGTTTGTGATCGTCTTTATTGATGACATACTTATCTATTCCAAGTCCAACACCGATCATGAGCTGCATTTGAGATTGGTTCTTGAGTTGTTAAAGAAAGAGCAATTGTACGCAAAGTTCTCGAAGTGTGATTTCTGGCTCGAGGAAGTTCAATTTCTAGGACACGTGGTGAATAGCCAAGGAATTCATGTTGATCCTGCAAAGGTGGAAGCTGTGAAGAATTGGTGTGTTCCTACAACTCCTACCAAAGTTCGTTCTTTTCTTGGTCTTGCTGGTTATTATCGGCGATTCATTGCCAATTTCTCGAGGATCGCGAAACCGCTCACCACTTTGACACAAAAGAATAAACCCTTCGAGTGGGCCGAGCAAGAAGAAGCTTTTGAAGCGTTAAAGCATAAGTTATGCAATGCTCCTATCTTGACCCTACCCGATGGAAACGATGATTTCACTGTGTATTGTGACGCATCTAAACAAGGCCTTGGTTGTGTTCTTATGCAACGAGGGAAGGTCATAGCTTACGCATCGAGGCAATTGAAGGTTCACGAGGTGAATTACACACTCATGATCTCGAGCTTGGTGCTGTTGTATTTGCTTTGAAGATTTGGAGGCACTACCTGTATGGTACGCAATGTATAGTCTACACCGATCACAAAAGCCTTCAACACGTTTTCAATCAAAAAGATCTCAATATGAGACAACGTCGTTGGGTAGAGTTGATTAGTGACTATGATTGTGACATACGTTACCATCCTGGTAAAGCAAACGTTGTGGCCGATGCACTGAGCCAAAAGATTCACAACAAGATGATCTCATTCCAAGAAATTCGAGATCGACGTCAATGGTTTGACACCTTGGGTGAGTTCGATACTGAAATTCGACTAGATGTCAATGAGACCACCGTACTACTACAAAACCTGAGAATAGATAGTGACATCGAGTCTAGCATCCTGGAGGCTCAACAAATGGTTCAACGAGAAGGAGAATGAAGGATGAGTTGGAACATAATCTTCTAACCCAATTGGAAACGAAACCCAATTGTTGATGTACTTCGCCAATCATATTTGGGTTCCAAATCGCGATAACATTCGTACCTTTATTATGAACGAAGCTCATCAAACTCGTTATTCTATTCATCCTGGTTCCGATAAGATGTACATGGACCTACGTGGTCAATATTGGTGGCCTGGAATGAAGAAAGACATAGCGACTTATGTAGCTAAGTGCCTCACATGTACGAAAGTTAAAGCCGAACATCAACGTCCAAGTGGATTACTTGAGCAACCCGAGATCCCTATGTGGAAATGGGACACATATCCATGGACTTCATAACAAAGCTTCCCCGAAACTCTCGAGGGCATGATAGCATATGGGTGATCGTTGACCGATTGACCAAGTCGGCACATTTTATACCCATACGTGACACTTACAAGACATCAAAGTTAGCTCATATATACGTTGATGAGATTGTAAGTCGTCATGGGGTACCTCTGCACATCATATCCGACCGAGATGCTCGTTTCACTTCACATTTTTGTCGTCTATGCAAGAACTTTTGGGGTACACAATTGGATCTAAGCACGGCTTACCATCCTCAAACTGATGGGCAAACCGAACGAACGATCCAAACTTTGGAGGACTTGTTACGTCTCTGTGTTCTTGACTTTGGTGGCGATTGGGATACGCACCTACCGCTTGCGGAATTTTCGTATAAAATAGTTACCACTCGAGTATCAAGATGGCACCGTTTGAAGCACTTTATGGTCGAAGATGTCGTTCACACGATCTGTTGGACCGACATTGGTGAAAACTTCATCACTGGTCCTGAACTTATACAAGAGACGACCGATAAAGTTTCTATTATTCGCAAGAACCTTGAAGTGGCGAGAAGTCGTCAAAAGAGTTATGCTGACAAGCGACGTAAGCCATTAGAATTCCAAGTTGGGGAGATGGTTCTTCTCAAGGTTTCACCGTGGAAAGGTGTTTCGTTTTGGAAAGAAGGGCAAACTGGCTCCAAGGTTTGTAGGACCCTTCAAAATCCTGAAAAGGATTGGGAAAGTGGCTTATAAACTAGAGTTACCTTCCGACCTTAGTGGAATTCATCCTGTGTTCCACGTCTCAAATTTGAGAAGATGTTTGGCCGACGAAAGTCTGTATGTTCCGCTGGAAGACATTCAGATCTACGAGTCATTACATTTTGTCGAGAAACCTGTAGAGATCATGGATCGGATAATGAAGAAGACTAGAACCACAACAACTCCAATCGTCAAGGTTCGATGGGAAAATAAACGTGGTGCTGAATTTACTTGGGAACGTGAGGAGCACATGAAGAAGAGATACCCATTCTTATTTGTATAGTTTCACTTCTTTTAATTTCGGGACGAAATTCTTTTAAGTTGGGGAGACTGTAACATTTCATATTTTGTCAACTAAAAGTTAACTTTGTTTATTCTTACAAGGGTTGTTATGATCAATTTTGAAACTCATGTTTTGTTTGTGCTTATTCATTACTGTCATTGGTTTTTATGAAAGTTAATCATAAATATTATATGATAATAATGTTAATATTAATAAAAGTAGAAATACTATTATGTAATAATAATAATAATTAAAATTATAATAATAACAATAATAATAATAATAATAATATGATAATAAAGATAATAATAATAAGTTATCAAAGTTAACAAGTTAAAACTTAATTAAGTTCAAGGGGGCCTAATTGTCAAATTAGAAACTTAAAATATTAAGTTTGGGCATAAAATAATAAGAATTCAAATTTGGGGGACCATTTGTGTAACTATTTTAAAAACCCAACCCCCCTTCCCCTTGTTTTCCCGTACTTCCGGCCACCGCCGACAAGGCCACCGGGCGGCTCCGGCGAGCCCTTATACACCAAATCAAACGATTTTCGTAACCCATAACCGATATGAATCGTTTCACATACGTGTTTCGAACTTGAATACCCTAATAATTGAAATACACGTCGGTTATCAACCCATTCGAAGGCATAACCGAACTCGATAAGTTCAAAACCGTTCGAACATTAAACACCATAATAATTCATTAATTCAACATAACCAATCATCTATCTATCACTAATCGATTGCAACCACCAATTACATCTGAAACAACCACAAACAATCAGTTCGATTACACCCTTTCATCGCAACCTGCAACACCCGTAGACCACTTTCCGAGCTTGTAACTTGTAATCATCAGAGGGCTTTTCATCGTGGGGATCACTAGAAGCTTGCTGTAAAAGGAATTTGAGTTTCATCGACGATTTCATCTTGAATCGGTTCTCCTCGGTCGCACTTAGGTTCATAGCGTGAACATCGAATACCGAACGAATCGAGTAAGTTAAACACATGTTTTTGTTCGGTTTTTCATGGGAAACAAAAGCCCCATGATTTCAAGCATTTACAAAATTGAATTACACTTTGATTTAGAATCAAATGATTCTAGGGTTCATGTGAATTTGGGGATTTGTTTTTTTGTATTTAATAATAAAACGCGAATTCTAACGCGGCTGGATGCCTTGGTTCACTGTTAAGCGCTTCCATCACCACTTAGAGGTCCCGGGTTCGAACCCGGGCACCCTCTGCTTTATTTTAAAAAAAAGAAATCTTTTTAGGCTTTTTGGCCTTCAAATTTAATATTAAAAATTCCTAAAAATTATGAAAAATCATTTTCATAAACTTTATTTCTTTTAAAACTATTTAATCATTTTTCTGTAATTTATTTATAAAAATACCTTTATATTTTATTTAATATCCTAAAGATTAATAACATAACTAGCATATTTCTATAAAATTTAGATTTTAAAAAAAATAGTTTAATTCACACAAACTATTATTTCAAACATTGCCTTTAAAATTATTGTTTAATTTGTATTCATTTTTATTTAATATAAAATTATTTAAACTTTATAAACGTTACAAAATTATTATAAAGGATATTTTAATCCATATATATTTATATGAATTATAAATAAAATCGTTCCCACGAAAATATAATTGAGATCTTATTTAACTATAATAATTAACTAAACCCCAAACATCAAGTTGATTTTCTTAGTCCTTGTTAAATTATTGTAAAGCTTTAATCTTATAAATATATATATTTAGGTGTCTTGTGACGATACACCTTGGAGCGACGCTTGTTATTATTATTATTAAATCGCCATTATATATTTATTGTCAAGTTAGTTTTCTTGCCCCTTTTTCATATTTTTACACTAACTTGGGGTGAAACATGATAGCTTATACATGATACACTTATACACGTTTGAGACTTGTAAATCACGTGCAATTCAACTTATTATTTTGTCATGGTTATTTGTTAATTGTAAGTGTTTATATGAGATACATAGTTTGTTTACAATCATTAACTATTGCTAGCCTGGCGACGTCTTAGATCTTTGGGCCTGACAAGCCTATTGGTGCTAAAGTCGATGTATTGCCGACTCCTAGGAGCCGTATGCTTGTGCACTAGGGAACCAAATACACTTAGCCAATCTTTTATACTTGTAATCAAGTCGAGGTTTGGTTGTAACGATATGTGTTCTATAACCTTACTAGCTTATAACCTATGACATGAATTGCTACTTGTAACCTTTTTTCATATTATGTATGAAAACCTTGGAAACTCACCAAGTATTTTTAGTTGACTTTTATTTTTATCATGTTTCAGGTCAACCTCAAGTTTAAAGTGAACCTTTTGAAGCTTGCTATAATCTAGGACTTGGACCTAGATAATGAAATAAAAAGTTACATTATGTTATGTTATGTTGAACTTATTTCTTGTATAAGACTTATGAATGTATTTTTTTGCCATTTCAAGACTTATGATAATAATATTTACAATTTAATATAGCGTTATGTGGCTGTGAACAATCTTAACCCTCACATCTCGACGTTTCCGCCGTCAAGGTTGGGGTGTGACAACTTTCCATTACAACTCTGATGTTTCACCAACTTGCATAAGTTGGTGAAAAGGTCCATGCATTTGGTAACTATACATTGAGGTCTTAAGTCTGTTGCTTTCTACTTTATGTACTTTTATCCATTTTGTAATATATTAGGATGTGAGCTATGACATGCCATAGTCACTATTCAAAAGGCAATCTGACTTTTGACTCTATATTTGATTTTGTTGTTGTCTAGTTCAAATGTATCTAGTTGTCCTTCAAAGTATGGTTAGTTGTAGGATTTAGTATAAAGTATCTCAGGTCGTTGTATCTTTCTTTATGCTTTGTAACACTTGTAAAGAACTTGAGAGCAATATACATCATTCTCTAAAACCAATACTTGTGTTGTTTGTTCTTGTTTAGTCTCATATTTACTTGTGTTCTAAGTATCAAACCATTGGGTTACCAGTTCCGTATTTGATCTGTTAAGTGTTCTTAAACAACTCTTCTCATTGTGTGTTTGTGTTGTATTGACCACCCCTTAAACGGTCCTGCAATTAGTATCAGAGCATTCTACGCTCATGATTGTAAGATCTCACCATCATTAGATCCCTCACACACCCAAAATACTTAACATCTCAAATGGCAGATCTCACTAAAGCTAATATGGAAATGGGAACCATGAAAAATCCCCACTGATCACTCCTGAAGACTTTGACACTTGGTGCCAATGAATGGAAGGGTTCATCAAGTCACTTAGACTCCAGGATGTAGGAGTCTGTTGTCTTAGGGCCTCACATACCAAGCATCTTTTCAGCTGCTGCTGGGGGTGGTATGATTCCAAAGGTTGTGGCTAATTACTCTAAAGAAGATAGGAAGAGAATAGATATAGATTAGAAAGCCATGACAGCCCTTCAAACTGATCTACCAAACTCCATATACAGAGGCTTCAAGAAGTTCAAAACAGCCAAACAACTATGGGATGCACAGAAGCAAATGTACGAGGGGTCAACTAAAGCCAAGGAGAACAAGAATGATCTCTTAAAGCAGTAGTTTGAGAACTTAAACTTTAAAATAGGTGAAACCATGACTCAATAATACTTTAGGTATGTTGAGATTGTGGACACTCTAATAGATGTTGGAGTGACTCTTGCGAACAGGGACATTGTAAGGAAGTTCATGTCCTCTCTTACTTGGCAATGGACACATTATTATGTTGTCATCAAGAGAACTGAGAACCTCAAGACTCTTATTTTGATAGTGTTATATGATACTCTTAGTGGATACCAAATGGAGATGAACATGCAAAGTCCATCTGGTAACTCCAGCAATCAGCTGAGTCCAGCCCTCCATATGGTTGAAAGGGATAGTAGAGAACCTCAACATCATCTTAATCTACTACCCTGACAACTCACAAAAGGGTCCTTTTATCACCTTCTCGGAGATACCAAGAGAAAGCTACACTCAAGGAAGCCCATTCCAAAAGACAAGCTCTTCACAAGCCTTTGTGTCTTCTGATGAAAGCACATGCAACTTTCTCTTCACCTTTAAAGATCTGGACTGTATCCAACCAGATGACCTGGAATACATGAAGATAGTTCAACAAATGGCTCTTCTCACTCATTGAGCCAAGAAATCCTACAAGAGGATAGGTAGAAAGTTTCCAAGCAATACAGGTAGTGGAAAAATTGGGCTGAACAAAAGCACGGTGAAGTGTTACAACTATAACCAAATGGGACACTTTGCTAGAGAGTGCAAGGCACCAAGGACAAATAGTGGCCAAGCAAAAACCAGGCCAAACTACACTAATAAACCCAACCATAATAAGAAGCCAAAGCAGCAAGCTGTAGTTGCTATTGAAGAAGGAGGCTTTGATTGGAGCTTTCAGGTGGAAGGTGCATCTCCTAACCAAGAACTTATGGCAGATAATGATGAAGCCAAGGTATTGGAACATCTTTGTACACCTCAATGCATTACTAAAGTTAATAGATACAGGTCCTATAACATAGAGATGAGATCTGATCTTGAGTCTTTAAATATCTTAAAATCTAACTTCAAAAGAGCTAAAAATGATTATAAACTAAAGATAAAGGACTTAGAGAAAACTATTTCAACTCTTAAATATGAACATACCAACTACAGGACTCAGATCAAAGATCTCATACTAAGTTGACTAAATGCCAGGCTAAGCTTATGATCAGCAAAGTCAAGGCAGAAAAATGTGTTCTTCAAGAAGAGACCATGAACAACATAATATCCTCATCCTTGAATGCAAAAGATTTCTATCAAAATAAGCAGGGACTTGGATCTAGTGAGACAGCTCATCCACATAAAATCTTGTTAGTAAGATCTCCTAGGTGTGGAACTTGGGAAGATGAGCTTCCCTTCATAGACCTCATGACTGAAGAGGATGAAAAGGAGATAGTGAAGGATGTATCTGAGAAAAATGAAGAAGAGTATTCTAAGAAGGGTCACTATCCTTTTAAGGAGGGTAAAAGAGTTGGGGTAACCAAGTCAGGAAGGAAGAACTTGATCAGGAAGGCCAAGCAGAAGGCAAAGAAGGCTTAAAAGATCAATGCCACCCTTAACTCCAAGAAGAAACAAGTTTGTATCTCTGTAGGTTTTAAGGTGGTTAAGGCTGAAGACACAAACTTGAACTCTAGTACCAGGAGTTCTAGTTCATGTCCAAATCATCCTAGCAATATGAAGAAGGCTGATCAGTTGTGTACCACTACTACATAACCTGAACCATCCACCTCTAAAGGTAGTTCTCACCCTAAAGGAACTTCCACATCATCTTCAAAGATGAAGATGGAGAAGGAAAGTGATCAAGTTCAACCTCGTTCACAAGAGAAGACTCTTAGGAGAAGAAAATGGATTGTGTCATGTGTGGTAGTACTTCTCATCTTGCTAAGGATTGCCTTTACATTCCAAAAATTACTGTCCACATGACCAAGAAAAAGACTTCTAAGAGTTTGAAGAAGAAGCAAGCTTCGGAAGGAAAATCTTTTCCCTTTAGAAGGAAAATCTTTTCCCTTCGGAAGCTCCAAGTAGAAGAAGAACACAAGTGGGAAATTGCCTTCGGAAGAAAAGTTGGTCTCGAAAGAAAGTAATACTTCTGAAGCACCGAAGCCTGCTGCAGTGCTAGCAAGATCTTCCAAAGGTCCAGTCATCAAAACGTCCGAAGTATTAAAGGTCAAGTCTAAGCTTCCAAAGGTGGTGTAGAAGAGAAAGAACAACCAAGTAACTGAAAGTTCTCCATAAACATCAGCACATGATCTTCAAAACATTACTACAGGATCTATTACTATTGCATTGTCTTCAACTTCTCTTAATAAGCCCAAGACCAAAAAGGCTTGGGTTTGCAAATATAACTAATTATCTCTTTTTTGTAGGAATAGCTCAAGACTAGCAAGAATGTTTGGATCATTGATAGTGGTTGTTCCAAGCACATGACAGGCAATGGGTCACTACTCCAAAATTTTGAGAAAATTAATGGAGGGCCAATTGCTTTTTGAGGATATGCTAGTGGTTACATAACTAAAAGGGGCAGGGTCACAAATGGTAAGCTCAGATTTGAGAAGGTAAACTTTGTCAAGGAGCTTGGATACAATCTTTTAAGTGTATCTCAATTTTGTGATTAGAGTCATAACATGCTCTTTTCTGAGCATGAGTGCATTGTTTTCAAGCCTGGGGTGATCATTCCAACCAAATCTTGCTCAAAGCCCCTAGTAAAGGGAACATGTACAAGATAGATTTGCAAGAAACATCTCCCTCTGGAGAAGTTTTATGCTTCTATCTAAAGCCAATAGTAATGAGTCTTTCCTCTAGCATAAAATAATATTCCATGTAAACTTTAAGAACATGAAAAAATTAGTTAAGAATGATTTGGTAACTAGAATGCCAAAGAAAGATTTTACAAGTGGTGACCATTGTGTTGCATGCCTCAAAGGGAAGCAACACAAGGTATCTCACAAGCCAAAGGAAAAAAAACTCCATCAGTACACCCCTACACTTATTACATATGGATCTCTTTGGCTCACTAGTGTAATAAGTTTAGAAAAGACCTCTTATTGTTTAGTGATCATAAATGACTTTACAAGATTCACTTGGGTCTTCTTCCTTAGAACTAAGGATGAGACTTTTGAGATTTTAAAGAATTTCATCTTAAAGATTAAGAATCAATGTGATCACAAGATCAAAACCATAAGATATGATCAAGATACTGAATTCAAGAACCAAAATCTTGATACATTTTGTGATTAAAAGGGTATTACAAGACATATAGTGCTCCCATGACTCCTCAATAAAATGGTGTTGCTAAGAGGAGAAATAGGACACTTATTGAAGTTGCAAGAACTATGTTGTCTGACTCTAAACTGCCCATCACCTTCTGGGCAGAGGCAGTGAACACTGTTTACTATTTGTAAAATATAGTTTTAGTAGTTAAGACACATGGTTAGACTCCTTATGAACTTTGGCATAAGAGAAATCATTTCATTAGTTTTCTCAGGTCATTTGGATGTCCTTGCTCCATCTTGAATATCAAAGATCTAATTGCTAAGTTTGATGAGATATCAGATGACAACCACTCCACTGAAGACAACATTAATAATGTCATACACTCATTGAATCAAGTCTCTTTTAATAAGTGTGCTGAGGTGGTGGGTGAATCATCAAGACCAGATCTAAATTTCTCTAATTTAGATCTCTCCAAGCAACTTGTTGTGATCCCTCAACTAAGGATCCATAAGTCTCACCCCACCACAAACATCATTGGAAATGTTGAAACTGGACTAAGAACAAGAGGACAACCCCATGATGCAAATATTTTTCTCCACTCTTGTTTCATATCCCAGATAGAGCCTAAGAAAATTGATAAAGCTTTAAAGGATGGAAGTTGGGTTGAAGCTATGCAAGAGGAGTTGCTTCAATTCAAATGGCAAAAGGTTTGGAACTTATGTTCTCTTCCTCAAGGGAAGACTACCATAGGAAACAAATGGATGTTTAGGAATAAAAAAGAATGATAAAGTAATTGTCATTAAGAATAATGCCAGACTAGTTGTCCAAAGATACACACAAGAAGAAGAAATTGACTATACAGATGTTTTTGCTTCTATGGCAAGACTTGAAGCTGTCAGGATATTCTTAGCTTTTGTTGCGTCTAAGGATTTCAAGGTCTACCAACTTGATGTCAAGTGTGCTTTTCTCTATGGGGTGACTGATGAAGAGGTGTTTGTCAGACAAGCACCTGGGTTTGCAGATCCTGATCATCCTGATTATGTATGTAGGCTTGATAAATCTCTTTATGGGTTGCACCAAGAAAGTGATATGAGACTCTATCTCAGTATGTCTATCAGCATGGCTAAAAAGGGGGTACTATAGATGGAACTCTCTTCATTAAAGGAATAGGGAATGCCTTATTGTTTGTTCAAGTGTATGTAGATGCCATTATCTTCATGTCAACTAATCCAAAGTTCTGCAAATACTTTGAGAAGCTGATGAAGGATAGATTTGAAATGAGTGACCTGGGGGAACTCAATTTCTTTCTTAGAATTCATGTGAAGCAAGTTGACAGTGGCATCTTCATAAGTCAGTCAAAGTATGTACAAGACATACTTAAAAGATTCAACATGACTGATTGTAAGATTGCTAAGACATCCATAGCCAGAAACCACTCCTTTGGACTTGATCTTGAGGGGGAGTGTGTAGATGAACACCTTTACAGGGCTATGATCGGGTCTCTTATGTACCTCAGAGCTAGCAGGTCTGATATCATGTTTGTAACATGTATTTGTGCAAGATATCAAGCCAACCCAAAAATGTCACACCTAGTCACTGTCAAGAGAATTTTAAGATATCTCAAAGGTGCCTCAACACTTGGCCTTTGGTATCCAAAGAATTCTGACTTTAATTTGTATGCAAATAAAGATAGTGATTATGGTGGCTACAACATGACTGGAAGTCTACATCAGGGGGATGTCAGTTCCTTGATGGAAGGATAGGCTCTTGGCAATGCAAGAAACAATCTTGTGTTTTTACATCAACTGCTGAAGCTGAATACATTGCTACTACAAGCTTTTGTGCTCAAGTGCTTTGAATTTAGAATCAAATGTTGGACTAGGTATTCAACTTCAAAGAGACTCCCATCCACATAGACAACAATAGTGTTATCTCTATCATAGAGAATACTGTGCAACTCTCAAGGACCAAACACATCAATTTCAGGTATCATTTGATTAGAGAAAACTTTGAAAAGGGATTAATCAAACTAGTCAAAGTTAACACAAATGAAAAATATGTTAATATGTTCACCAAAGCTTTTGATGAGTAGGGATTTAAATATCTTTTATCAGCTATTGAGATGATTGAGTAGCTTTCATTAAAACTAACTCATATTATTTCTAAAATTTGTGTCCTTAGTTATCTATTTTATCACCTTCATAAGCCCTTGTTTACTCGGGAAGAAAATCTTTTTAGAAAACATTCCTTAGATTTTTGAAAATTTTGATCTTTTTATTCTTCGGAAGATATGCATTTACCTTTGGAAGAAATTTATGTCTTCAAAACAAACAACTACTTAAGAGAATTTACCTTCGGAAGAAATTTTCAAAGTATCTTCCGAAGCTTAACATTATTCTTAAGTACTTGTATGTTTTCAAAAACAATTTTCTTCCGAAAGCAATTAACTCTCGTAAGCTTTATTCAAAACTTCCAAGTCTTAATCTATTCTGAAGCCAAACTTTTTCTAAACTTTTTGGAATATCTTCTGAAGTCATTTTGGCTTCGGAAGCTTTTCATCAAAACTTCTGAAGTAAAATTACCTTCGGAAGATTTTAGACCTCAAAGCAAACTACTTTTTCAGATGTGGGACCGACATCTGGATTTCAAAGTTTATCATCTTTCATTAACTTTGTCTCAAATCCATTTCATATATATATCCAATGGTCCCCCCTTCTTTCACTCTCTTCTTCATTTGTATTATTTTAAAACCTAAATTCACCCACAAATCATATTTGTTCTTCACTTTCTTCACCTTTAAGCTTTCTAAATGGCCAACCTCACCACATAATCGACCCTGCTTTTTCCGTGCAACTTCATAGGCACCATAATCAAGTTGTCCTATTGAACTCTAAGAAAGATTCTAGTTTTTTAGAGGTTTGCCAATTTCTGACTTTATCCAACTACTTCACCTCCCTAACCATTGATCCTCCATTCTATGAGAATCATCTGTTTGAATTCTAGAAGACCTGCCAAGAGGTCATTTGGATGGGGAGAATGCACTGTTTTCTACAGTTCAGGAAAGGACAATCTTCATCACTCCAGCCATCATCAATACTCATCTTTAGCTGGATGATGAGGAAGGTGAACTGTCCTTTCAAAAAGAAGCTTTAAACCACTCCTTTTAGCAGATGAGCTATGAAGGAGACTTTTCTGTAAAGACCTTCAAGAAAAAGAAGGTCTGATACCAATAAAAGTACCTAATCCATGTGGTCATCCACAGCTTATCCAACAAGCATAGAGGATAGCACCAGATTCCTAAGGGTCGCTCTTTTATTGTCATGGAATGATTCAAGGGGTAAAGTTCAGGTACTCTTAATTTGTTTATACAAATTTACTTGCAAACTTGGACTCCTTAGAGTAATAAATGTTTTCTAGATATGTTCAATACATTCTTAACTATGATTTGGGCTCGCAGTTGAGGAAAACAAATAATATTTTTAAATTGGGACAGATGAAGCCCGACATCTTTAAAATAATAAAGAATACAAATGTTGGCTTCTTTGGGGTAGAAACATGTCCCAAATATGTTAGAGCTCATTGCTCAAGGTAGTGTTGAACCCACACATTCTACTTCTCAACCCAAAAGAAAAACCATTAATCACCCTCACCTACCAAAGAAAATCCAAACAAACCCCTGTACAAGCTCCTCACTCTCTAGATGGGATTCAATGGAAAGTTACCATCCCCAGCCTAGAGATCTTAACCAATCTATCCCTAACCTTGAATTCTATGATGTTGAAGACATGGGATTCAGTGAGTACTATGAGTCTCTCTTCTCTTCCCCCACTCAAAGAGAGATGAGTACTCTTTCCTCTCCCTTGTCTAGCCCATATCATTCACCCTGTTTCACGATCAGTATTGGAAATGAACGGAGAAGTGGTGGAACGTGCGGAACCACATATTGGATCACTCCAGTGCGGCACGAAGTCGCTGATGCCGAGTCAGCTCCAATGCCGCTAGCTATGCCCTGCTTGGTCCCCCAGCACGGTGGGTGGATCTCCCTGAAATTGTTTAGGATGTTCATATAGAAGAGGTTCTCACTTTTTCAAGTAATTATATTATTAAGACCTTAACCATGGCAACTCAGCCCACTAACACTTCACTTGAGGCTTTCAGTGAGTAGAGGAAATCCAACAGCCAAAAACATGATGTTAGTGATGAGAGTGAAGACTTTGGTCTAATTCTCTTATCCCTTAATGATTCTTCTGAAGAAAATGAGGGGAACATGAGACTAAAGATGCAGAAATTATCACAAACTTGCTCCTATTTAGACATTAAGGTTAGTCATCTGGAATCTCAGGTGACTACCTTACAAAATAGGGTCAATGATCAGCAATTTGAGATATCTTATCTCAAGGAACAACTAGCTGGGAGACCTTTGAGGAGAGCTCATCCAAGAACACAAGAACCTGCGGATATGGTTGACCTAACTCCTAGCTCACTTATGCAAGAGGGTTATATGCTACCAAAAGGGGGAGAAAGTCATAGCAATCACAGAACCTGGGAGTTCTTCATAGAGAATGGACATTAAGGACTCACCATCCTCACTTGCAATTTTTTATACTTAACAACTTCCTCAAATTCACATTGATGTGGACTCACTAGATACTCTCATTTAGAGTATCTTTGAGGAAGGTATTCTAAGGGCTATGTCATCCCCATCGTAAGGAACTTCAAACTACATACTTGGGTGGAGGTATGATGCTGATAAAAGAGCACTCATACTTCAAAGAGTTCAAGGGCAGTAAAAAGTCTTCAACTTTAAGACCCTAAACTACTATGAAGGTCTTGACCTGGTCAGCATGCCACTTGCCAATCCAAGCCAATCTAGCCAAGCTGACAGGCTGGCTCAAAGGATTCAAGACAAAATTATTAAAGAGTTTAGCTCAAGAAGAAGACAAAGGCAGTCAGGTAATGTCATTGATCAACTAGATGTTGAGGCAGACCCTAAGATTAACTTTAAAGGGAAAACCTTGACTGAAGGCCTAGTGATAGATCCTGAGAGCATTGTCACTACCACAAATATTTCAACAATCCATTCCCTCATTGGAACACCTATTTGTGAAGGTGTATCACAGCCTCTCTCTGGCCAGAGCATGGAAGCTACTCTAAGAAATAAAGGCCAAAGCTCTATTCATCTTGAATCACAAAGGTCTATTGGTGACAAAGGGATAAGGAAAATGACTCCTGAGGAGATTCAGGAGGAGGAGAGATAGAGGAAAAGGAAGCTAAGGGGAGAAAGTTTCACTATGTCTTCAGGCTTCATGGATGCTACAATCAGGGCTACCCCCAAACCAAATACTCAAAATGATAAGTTGAGGGTAGTTAGGATTGCTTACCTACAAACTAGGAACTATAACATTGATGAGATAATATCTCTCCCCTTAGTAGAACTAAATAAATTGGCATACATGGAAGTGACTAAAGAGAGGAAGGAAGCAAAGGATGCAAGTTTTCTCCTCCAAATCAAAGAAGAAAGGATACCGAAAAGACTATACAAGCATGCTCCCACTCTCTCTCCAGCTCAAGAAAGCCATGTGAAAAAGACTGTGGCAACACAAGAACCTCAGGTAGATAAAGAAACTAGCAGGCAAAACATAATAAACTACTAAGTGCCATAGGTCTCTACCAAGCATCTACACTTCTTCCCTTATCCTTTGAGTATGTTGAGTTTGGGTATCTTAAACAACTTAAACTTCAAGTACTCAAAGAACAAAAGGGTACACAGAGAAAAATAAGGGAAGAAGCTACAAAGTCAAGAGCAATCATCCAAAAGAGTCAAAAGAAGTCTGTTGATAGACAAAGGATGATGAGCTTCTTAAAGTTGTATGGATTCTCCGAAAAGAGACTTGGCCTAATGTCTCTATCCACCATTGAGGAGAACATAAGGGTGATCAAGCAGATGATCAAAAGAGGAGAGCTTATTGACTTACACTCCCCACCAAGTCAAGTCCCTCAAGAAGTGAAGGTTAAGGTTGAACAATTTGAGACAATACAAGTTGGACCTCCTACTAAACCGTAGAAGTTGCATTTGCTGATCCACAGCAAGGTCAAACTCCTTCTCCTTTTGAACTAGTGAGGGAGGTAGACCCAACTGAGAAAGACAAGACTGAACAACAAGGTGCTACAGGCCAGTCTTCTCTGTTAAAGAGTTCAAAGAGGAGGAAAAAGATGGCCTCTAAACCCAAATCAAAGAAAAACATCCTGAGAAAGTGCAACAAGGGTAAGCTCAATCAACTCTAATTCAAGTAGCTCATATTGCATCATGAAGACCCATCTTATCCTGGACCTTCACTACTAATCCAGAAAGATGGCATGTAATCAGAGATCAAGATGGTGAAGATGTCTACACACGCCACAACATGTACAACCTACCTCTACATGATCTCTTTGAGATGAGAAGAGACTATGAAAGTCTGAGTGATCCTGAACATCTAATGAAGAAGGGTATGGTCATCAACATGATAAGGACTGTCAACATCTAAGGTCTTCAAGTGTTTTGGTAGCATCAGCCTAGGGAGAATTTGTACGGTTTTATGTAAGGTTGATGCACCTAAAACATACAAAGTCTTTCCTGCATGCATGCATTGAAGTACAAAGTAGAAATGCTTCGGAAGTTTTACACCATGCATTACAATTGTTCTAAGTGTAAAATCTTCTGAAGCCAAGACCAATATCTTCCGAATCCAAATGTGAAGTCTTCCGAAGATTCAAAGACAAAGTCTTCCGAAGCCAAGAAGTGAAGACAGATTTCTTCTGAAGACTTTTAAACACATGCTTTATCTTATGTGCTTTACCATAAAGCTGGACTACTTTCTACTGCAACTCTGATGTTTCACCAACTTGCATAAGTTGGTGAAAGAGTTCATGCTTTTGGTAAATGTACATTGAGGTCTTGAGTCTGTTGTTTTCTAATTTATGTATTTTTATCCTTTGTGTAATATATTAGGATATGAGCTATGACATGTCATGGTCACTAGTCAAAAGGCAATCTGACTTTTGACTCTACATTTAATTTTCTTATTGTCTAGTTCAAATATATTCGGCTGGCCTTCAATGTACGGCCGACTATAGGATGTAGTATAAAGTATCTCAAGTCCTTTTATCTTTTTATATGCTTTGTAACACTTGTAAAGAACTTGAGAGTAATATATAACATTCTTGAAAACCAATACTAGTGTTGTTTGTTCTTGTTCAGTCTCATATTCACTTGTGCTCCAAGTATTAAACCATTGGGTTACCAGTTTCCTATTTGATTAGTTAAGTGTTCTTAAACAACTCTTCTCATTGTGTGTTTGTGTTGTATTTACCACCCCTTAAATGATATTGCATTATTTGTTCTTGCAGATTTAGCGGAGACATTGTTGATGTAATATCATGATGTTGCTAAGCAAAATGTTGAGATACTTATGACATTAACTATAAGCTTCCTAATTGATCTTATCTTCACATAATCTTTTATTTATCCTTGTATTTAGCTTAACCTTTTGTTCAACAAAAATGCATTAACTTGGACACATTTATCCATTGACATACTATCATGTCTATCTTGAAACTTTCAACAACGTCTATAAGAAAATAGCCATGAGAGGTTCTTTCTTATTTCAGCATAATATACTGGACAAATGTAACGATGACATCCTACGTGTAGTAAAAATCTGTAGTAAAACATATGTTCGACTGTTTGGGGAAGTTTTACATGATATTAGTTGGTGAGCAATCTTGTCATACTTGTCTAATATTGCCATACTTTATCCAATATATCAATTTGTGGTCGCTTGTCTAATCTTCTCAATGTTGTATTTCTTTCTGTGGAAGGTTTTAGCAGTACCCTATAAGTGATTACAATAGTTAAGAATTAATTTCCACCAACTGTTCAATCCATAATTTTCTAAATTTTAGTGTGTCGAGTAAAGGGTATAAAGAAGAAGAAAGACGAATACGAAGAAACAAAGAAGATATTGAATTGATATGTGATCAAATGGACAGATATAATTACAAAGGTTACGTCGGACCAATTCTTGAAGCTGTACAGAAAGGTGCTTACGAGTTTATGGTTGAGATTCTATTTAAGGAGCCTACTAAAATCACCAGTACAAACATAGAAGGGCATAATGTAATTCAGTTAGCCATAATAAACCGTTCAGAAAAAGTGTATAACCTTATCCATCACATAATTAAGCGCACACAGTCTTATAGAATAATGACGAATTCTTTTCTTACTAATCTGGTACACTTAGCTGCAAAATTGGTACCTTCATTCGCACTCAATTATACCACAGGGGCCGCACTACAACTACAACAAGAGCTTAGATGGTATGAGGTATGTCACAGATAAGATATCAGTCATCATGTTCTTCACTTTAATCTCTGGTTACATAATATATAACTAGGTTGAGTTCTACAAAATTTCCTTCAATAGCCAGATCCACTGGTTTCATCTGCCAAGGCCATGCCCTTTAATTCCCCTCACCGGATTCATCTACAAGTGAAATTGAATCATCATAGCCATATTGAATTTCCTTTCATCTCCAATTTCCTCTTCAATGGCCACTCCATCGTCAAAGTTATTTTGGGAAATCTAAATGTGATGTATGATCTATCCGATTGTTTGCATATATTATTCTAAATCTAGTAGGATATCATTGAGCATTTTTGTAAGCATGAGACGCTGCCAAAAAAAGCTCTTTGTAAGAGTGGCACAAGATAAAGGCTGCCACTGACTTCGGAAATTGAGTTCTTTCTATAGAGCTCTCCCAACTCATGATGGTTTTAGTACTCGGCTGCTAGTATGCTGAAAAGACCTATTTGCATGCTTTGCGGTAGAGTCCTGATATTAATTATCTTATATTATCATTCTCATGTCTTTTCTATGCATTAAGTTAGTTATGTTTTATGGTGTACAAGGAACATTAAATTTTGAAAGAATCTACACGTATACAATCTATAGGTCCTACTTTGCCTAATGGTTGGATCACAAGTAAAGAAAACTGAGGTTTTGATGCAGAATTCTAGGAGGGTTTTTGGATTACATATCAAGCAAACAAAATGGTTTATGAAATCAAAGTAGATGTGAAACGCCCGGTTATTTCCCCCTGAAGCCAAAGAAAGAAGAAAAAGACAAAGAAAAGAAATAAAATCCAAAGTTAAGGGACCGAACTTGCCAAATGGGAAAAATTTGAATGAGTGGGAGTATAAGAGGGGGAAGGCAGCCCACACCCTCCCCCACACTCACAAAATCAGCCAAAGAGAGAAAAAGGGAGAAAAGAGGGTTCAAGCTTCGGTTTTCGTGGATTCGAGTGTGAAAGTTGAGGTGTAACGGGTTGGATTGAAGCTCTACTTGACGGGGTTGTTTGTGTGAGTTCTAGGACCCCTCTTTTACACGTTTTCAACTGATTTGGGGCTAGAACACATAGTAAAACCTGTTTTTGAAATGTGTCTGTTGAACCTGTGTGTATGTGTTTGGGTGTGATGTGAGTGGTGTTTGTTTTCGGGCTTGTGTGTGCTTGAATGGTGTTGTGGTATGTGTTTCTAAGGTTTAGGATGGTTGATTTGAGCTTAGAAGAGGTTTGAGAGGGTTTGGAGGCCGAAAAGTGCAGATTGGGTTCGGGATGAACTGCATTCTGCATCAGCTAGGGCTATGCGACCGGATGACATGCTACTAAGGTTCATTCACATGCGAGTCATGCGACTGGAGCCCATACGCTTGTGAGTCGTGCGATTGAGGTTCATTCGCATGGGGTCATGCGACTGAGGTCCATATGCCTAGGTCCATCCGCATTAGGTCCATTCGCATAGGATCCATCCGCGTTGTGTCCATTCGCATAGTATCCATCCACATAGTGACCATCCATATTGGGTCTATTCGCATAGGGCCAATCGCCTGGTGTTCATCCGCATTGTGTTCAGTCGCCTAGGAGGCCATGCGACTGAAGGGTGCCCATACGCCCAAGTAGGGCTAGTGCGCCCGAGAGAACATAGTTTATTTACTGACTTTCGAGGGAAAGTGCAGATGTAGGTTTTAACGTGGGAGATTCCCGGGGGTTCTTGTAAGTTGACTTTTAAGGTCATAGGCGTTATGATGGGCATGCATGATGATGATGTATGATGTTGTATGTTTATGATGATGTATGTTGATGTATGTTATGCATGTATGATGCCCGGTATGATGATGTTGACTGTGTATGTTATGTTCCTTATTATGTATGATTATTTTCCCTTGGCTTTGCATTGAATGTTAATGAACGATATGAAAGAATGCATGCATTATCTAATGAACGAACGAAAGAAAGGCTTGCAAGCAAATGTATGGAGGTTCACACTCAATAAGGAGTGTTAGCTCAACCGTGTGCGGGTTAGCTACCCCATGAGGATGCACACTGGGGCTTGATCCATGTGGTCAAGCATATGTATGGAGGTTCACACCTAATGAGGGGTTGTTTGCTCAACTGTGTGCGGGTTAAATAACCCATGAGGATGCACATAGGGGTTGAATCTTTGTGATTTACTAGATGTATGGGGTCCTTGTCGCTTAACCCTAGATGAATTGCTTGGTGCTCTAGAGGGGGGTTAAGCACATGACAGGACCTAGATGAAAACGAAAGATAATAAAAGTACGAAATGAATGATGATGAAGATAATAACTATTATCTATGTGTACGTATGATGTGTGATCACATTCTAAGACTATGATGATTTGAAAGAAAGTAAATGACGGTTTTAAAAGAAAGATAAAGTATGTTTTATGATAAAACTAGAACTCACTTAGCAACGCTGACTTTTATGTGTTTCCAGTTGGCAGGTAATGTTGCTGAGGATGGCACGGGGCGGCTATTAAGCTCTTTTGGATGGCATCCATTTTATAATGCTTTTTTGATGTAATGCAACCTGTATTTTGCAACTTGATAACGATGTATTGTTTTGCAAAAGATTTTATAATGAAATGAGATGTCTATTTTGATGATTCTGCTGCAATGTTTTTCTTTAATTTAATGAAAATACATGTTTTATGTGCAATGATTGACCAGCTGTAAACGTCCTGGGAATGGAGCCTTACAAGATACAACCTTGGTTGTTTATACTGAATTTGGTTTATGTTTAGTGGAGTGATTTAACAATTTGGGGAACAAATTAAATGTTTTTATAAGACTGAACTATCTCAAAAGGAAACTAAAAGTGTGACGGGTGGATATGGTAAAGCTATAAGTCAGGTTATTATTGGATTACAATTTTGTTAAAGGAACAAAGCTTTTGAAGTTATTCCAATTATATTTGATCTTTGATTAAGGAGAAGGTATTTAAACATATTCTACTTATGTATTATTTACTTTACCACAAACCTCATTATTGTTTATAATTGTAAAGACAGGTAGCATTTAATGATGTTATATATAGAACCAAAAAGAGGTGCGGTTTAAAGGGTACTAATTCATTTGCAACAAAGTTTAATCTTGAGGCTGAAGAATATGTTTCATCACCTAAAAGAGAGGTTCACAAGAAGGAAATGTTTAGGTTTGTTTTCAGAACCTTTTACCCTAAATATAATTATGTTGATGATTATGCTTTGTTACATTTGTATTTATTAGTGTTTCTTATTAGGATGTTACACTTCATGATCTTGATGTTGCAAATGCATGGCCTCAAGGAGGACAATATATAATGTCAATAATGGGTTAAATGATGAAGCCTAGAAAAACTAAGATTACGGACAGGTTGAGGCAACAAATGAATCTTAGTTGATATTCCCGAGATATGACTGCTAATTACAGGTTAATCAGTAGATTGATGAAGTGGTGGCGGAGCTTGTCCTTGGTGCTTTGTTTATTGATGAGGTACTCCTTTTTGTATTTTTTTTCAAAAGAATTTATTTTTATGTTCTAGTTAATCAAACTCGTTTACAGGTATACATGCTAGACATGGAATGTTTTTTCCTCAACATGGGATTTCGGTTGCTTGGATCCCAAGTTAGTGGTGTTTAATCTCAATTCTAATTAGGTTTTTGTCAATCTAGAGTGAACACAATGTCACAATTTAAATTTTGCTTCTTACAATGAGTGATAACATTTCTTTTGTATGGTTCTCTTTATTTCCCAAATTAATGATTTCTGGTTTTGTGCTTTCTTCTGTGGCTGTGGATGAAAGTAGAAACTGCATATGGTGTGTTTTTAGAACCGATGGCTGATAAGGTATGCCTTTGCTACATTAGACATAAAATCCTGTTATTTTAATCAAGACTAAAATAGATAACACATGTTATATTCTGTAGGTTTATAAAGTTGTATGAGTGTTTGTGGGGGCAGTTTATGGTTGTTGCTGCATTGGGTTTTGTTATATACAAGACCTTTAGAACCTGCTATGTTTAGGCAAAATACCATGGTTATTGATTATTCCATCAACTGCAATAATTGGCAGGGAGGTAAACTCCTAATGTTAGCACATTGTTAATACAAATGCATTTTTATATTTAATTGTATACTTTTCATATGTCAATTAGGGGGATACATCAAAGCATGGTTTCGTGTCAATGTTTTATTATCTTTATGTTTCACTGATATGGAGTAGATGGCTTGTGTGACATAATATTGTTTAACCTCTTTTTTAATGTTGCATTGGTGCTTAACAAGTTGTGACATTTAGAATCATAAACATGATTAAACTCATCTGGAGAACAAAAAGATATCTTGATATATATATCAGAAGATAGAAATCATTTAAAAGTGTTTATAATTTCAAATAAAATGTAAATACATCTGAGCTTTCTTGTCTTAGAAAACTTGTTCGTGATTACTTGTGAGTGTGACAGCCAAATAAAGTTGTTAGCTTTTCTACCAAGTAAACCATTTGATGGTTCTTTCTATCCTAACTTTGTGTACATGCTATATTTCCATCAAATCCTTTTCATAGCAATTTCTTTACTTTACTGTGAGGTTTGACTTCTTAATCCTAACATTTTAGTTAATATTAGTTTGTATGTCTTTTAATAGGCGAATTGTGTATGTGGTGATAAAAAAATTAAAATGAAAAAGTTGATAGTGCAGCCTTGCAGTGAATGTACTTTTCGAATACGTACACCTTGTTATGAATATGAAGAAAGAGAGGGTAATTAAGTTTGCCCTTAATGTAAAATCCAATTTAATTGGATTGAATATATCAATAATGATCTTTATCGTTGTCAATTTTCTATCAAATTTTTAGATGTTATGGAAAATGTAAATTTGGATCGTAATGAAGATGAATTTGATAATCTGCATAATGAATATGATTTTACAAATTATTAAAGGTGAGATGCTTATGGTGTTCCGAAGACGGTTTATTCTTCTCGCCTAAATGTTGGGGTAGATGCACCTAATGCTTCCGGGTTTACCCGTCCTACATAGGTGAATATCGTGCTTTAAACTCTGTGATCCTTCTTCCTATTTATGGTCAACAGTTGTAAAGGACTTTTCCTTTTTATGTAGGTGTTGAGGCCAAAATTATAGCTGAATGCCTGAGTTCTCATCTACGATTTTCTCTTATATACGTCATACGCTCATAGGTATTTGTGATTAGAACTCATATAAACAACTTACTTATGCAGACACGTTAATGTTAATCTCATCACCACATGTTTGTTAATATTAATATTTTTGTGTTGATCCGCCGCAACGCGCGGGTCAAATTACTAGTACCCTCATATGTATGTGTCAATGTTAGTAATGAACAATTTGATTGTATGAAAGCAAGTATTATCAAATCTCTGCAAGTTCTATCAATTATTTTATCTTTGTTCATCCGTTTTATATCTCTAATTTACCAATAGACCAAGGATGCTGGCACCAATTTCAGTTATTGTTACTGTCAAACTCCCTCTACTGGTAGACTTGATCCAATCAACATATGTCCCCATATTTGCTGAGAAAAGTTACCTTGAGTTTTGTAAAACTAATCGGAGAAATTCACTCTTTGATGACTTATAAGGGGGAGTTCAATTATGCATTGCAATGAACTGTTAATTAAGTAATGCTTCCAAATTCAGGCATTTGCGCTCTCTCTCTCTCTAAGTGGTACTCACCACTTTGTAAGCTTAATTGTCACCAAAACATTCAAATTAATTGTTATTTTTCTTTACTCAACATCCTTTACAATGTGAATATTTTGTTACTTTATACCAAGTATAAACTAGTTATACTTGATGGAGTTAAACTTATTCTTCTATTTGATGAAACTTGTTCTTTAATGTTTACATTATCTTTCTTCTAACAAGCTTTGTTCAATTCTCAAATTAGATAATCCTTTTAATTTTTCTTGTGAGAGTTTTCAAATGTTCAAATTTAAGGGTACTCCTAAACATGGTCGGCTTTTAGGGCGTACGTATTTGCAGCCTGGGCCATAAAATTCTTCTTTATATATGTTATTTAGGCATCGTCTACAGGTGTTCAAAATAATGAAAACCGAATCATATCCATGACAAAGAGCAGAACCAATTTATGAATTAGGTTTTTTGGTTCAGTTCCTCATTGTAAACGAATTGTGAATTCGGTTTTTAGTTTGGTTATCGATTCCATAGAATGTTGCTTTTTGGTTTTTTATCCGCATTTAACCTTATGAATTCAGTTGAATTTGGCATGTTTTCAGTTTGATTCGATTTGGTTAAAGGATAAGTGCAAAAAAAGTTTTATAACAAATAAACCAAAGAAACCATTAACCAAATCATTGAACACCACTACACGTTTAATAGAAACATTTAGAAAAATTATAAAGTTATTTCTAGTTATATGTTCTAGAGAGGCAAAATATATTAATAAACATATTAAAATCCAATGATGTATTCTAGAGATGACCCGATTAACCCACTTAATCAAATTAAGTAAAGAAAAATAAAAATCGTATCTTATATTAGATTAATACCGTGTGTTTTAACCCCACCCCCTTAACAGTAAATACCAATTAATAACATGCACCCATTGATTTTAACCTAGTCGACAGTCATTTACAAGGAACTAGCCACCTACGGCTGAACATCTACATTTGGGTGATTTCACTAGGCTAAAGCATTTACATCATTTGGACAACTTTTCTTTATCTTTGTGTCAAATAAATCATTTTTTTTATAAATTTATTTTGTTTTATTATTATACGTTAACTAAATAAATAAAAATTAACTATTAAGCAATATATAAAATTTCCTTATATGTGAATGATTGAAGTAGAAAAGCTAAAAGTCCCTTATACTAAATAAATAAACTGTGACATCCGGTAAATTTCCGTTACCAAACTCCGTTAGTTCCGTTAGATCTTGCATACAAGTGTCGTAAACACACACTAGTTGTCGTTTAACGTTGGTGACCTAATAATAATTAATAATGTTACATTAATGATAATCTAATTGATTAGATGATTATTGTGTTATGCTTATGTGTTTACACAATTTAAATGTTAACGGTGAATTTTATCACGTAACATGGAAACGCGTATATTTAAATTGCCTATCTTGTGACTAGTGAAAATAATGTAAATATTATTATTGTTGATTAATAATTTTGGTATTATTAAGTTAAAACCTTTCAAAAAGTGTTTAAAAGAATAGTTTTTATAAATATAAAATAAAGGGGGTTAAGTGTAATTACCTAAAACTAAAACTTAACAAAATTAACAAACCCTAATCCCCCAAACCCCAAATCGGCCGCAAACTCTCACCCACTCCCTCTCTTTGCGATTTTGATCAAGAAACAATCATTGTGCTTCGATTTTGGTCAATCACAAGCTATAGAACACGTTAGAATCATCAATTGCAAGCCATTACACGTTTAAAGGTTAGAACTTTACAAGTTTTTATGGATTTCTTGTTAGGGCCGAACCCTAATTCGTTTATGGATGTTCATGTGGTCGAAATTGATGTTATTTGATGATGTTAGTATGTTAGTTGGATTGTATACATGTTGTTTAACGTTGATTATGCATGAATGATACGTTTTTAATGGATTGATCATGAACTTTGATTCTAGGCAAACCCTAATTCGAAATTGATGAGATTATGTATGATTGATGATGGTTTGATGAATGTATGATGATTAGTAGGTTGTATGAATGCTAGGATACATTGATCTTGCAAAGAATTGATGAATTGAGGTAGGTGTTCATAGGTTACTAATAATAGTAACTTTATTTTCATGACATGATGATTTGATGATGGATTGATGTTGTTGATGTGTTTAGGATGATGATTGGGTGCTAGATTGTTGATATGAATGCTAGAAACCTTGTAATGGATGTTGTTGTTCATATCTTGTCAAAAGTGGAAACTTTTGTTCATGATGATTGATGGATTATGATGATTAGGCATTGTTGATCATGTCTAGATATTGTTATGAACTTGAAATGGTATAATTGTGATGAATTCATGAATACATTGAGTGTTTGATAGATGGTTGGAATGTACTTTCCCAAAAGGGAAACTTTAATTGCATAAAGTTTGAAAGATGATAGTTTGAACATGTTTGGGATATTAGGAGCATGTTAGTATGTTCATGGATGAATTCTAATGTGGTAGAACATGTTAATTTAGTTGTATAGGATGTTTGGATAATCATGGGTGATGTTTGGACATTGATGATCATGTATGATGTTGATGTTGGTTAGTAGTTAAGACATCATGTTTGGGACTGGAAATTGATTGTTGTGGTGTATGTTGAATGCAGTGAATATGGTTAATGAATATGATTGTGATCATCATACACGCGTGCGAATCTGAGGCCCCTACTTAGTAGGATTGGCAAGGTTTAGGATGTGAAGTCGTGAGTGGCTTCACATGGCATGTGGTGCGTGATTTGATCTTGTGTGGCATGTTAGTTATGTTATAACTAGTGGACATGTTAATGTTCTAGATTCGCATGACTTGTATGATACTTGGTTGTATGATGATCTAAGTGATACACCAGGATAATGTAGCATACATATGATCCATTTGAATGTTAACCATGTATGATATATGTGTATGATTTCTTGAATGGTTTACAACACATAAAGTCACCAACGGGTCAAACGGGTCAACTGGGTCAAACGTGTCTGTTTTCTGAAACCTTGAGTCCTTGGTTGTAGTGTACTTAGGGTTTCACATTTCTCTGTTTGCACGTACTCATGTACTTATATGATCTAGGTAACCTCTGAAGGTTGTTTGTCCACACTGTCTGTCAAGTAAAACTCTAAGTATCTTTTACACATATCAGGTGAGTTCATGTCCCACTCTTTACTTAATCTATTTTGGGGGAGATAGCATACTAGTAAACTACAAACACTTTATATATTCAAGTTGTATATAATATTAATATAGTTTTGATATCATGGAAAAGTCCTCATACTTTCCAATTGTTAATATTGAATAGCGGGGAAATTTGGGTAGTACTACTGGGTCTGACGAGCCCCACCTGTGTGACTCGAGGTCAACCGGGTGCAATTTGTCCTATTGAACATTTTCACGACCTGTTATGTCGTGACAGGAGGCAACAACATAACACAATCAGCTTCAATTGCGAAATCACTATGAGTTAATATTTACTGTTAATGGACTAGCTATCTGTTACAATGCACTACTTTTATATCTCTACTATTAAACTGCTTATGTTTGAATATCACTCTTGAACTCACCAACCATAATATTGACATTTTAGTATGCTATTCTTAGGTCATTAACTTGCTTGCCTTTAGGAGCACTACACAGATTCACCTTGCATTTTAAGACTTGGTCTTCAAGACATCTTTTTGTTTTTAATGGTTAATGTTTACTCTTTTGGGTTGGCGCATGTTTTGCCATAGTTTGCATTTACATTCTTTGGGTTGTTTTTACAAAACGCTTCCGCACAGTTTCAAGTTTATACTTTGGTTGATTTTATTTTAATTGTGGCATATAGAGTAGTTCTGAGTAACTATTGACTGTGATTCTGGTTTGTTCACACGCCTCGCGGTAAAACTCCGCATGTGGATTTTGAGGGTGTGACATAAACATTAACTATTGAGTAATAGAAAATCATTAACTATTAAGCAAATTATAGTAAAAAGCTAAAAGAGTTATTAGTGTTATGGACTAAAATCATTATAAAATTTAAATGTTAAGTACCATAAGAGTTATAACATTATCTTTTGGACTTAAATGGTTAGACTGTCAAACCCTAAAGACCAAACTAACAATTTACTCTAATGAATTTCAGTTTTACTATATTGTTTAATTTTTAATATAGAATATTTTGATTATTTACTTCAAACATAACATAAAAGTACACTCATCCACTCCAATGACCTTACATGTTAGTTTTGGGTGAAACGTAGCGATTATACATATAGCTTTAATTGGCTCTATCACAATGGTATAGGCTTTTAGATTGACATAATCTTCATTGAAACTAGATTTGCATTCATCCAAACAACTGTAATATTTGTTCATTTTGAAAATGTACACCCGAATCCGTTTGAATCAATTTTTCATGATTTAGTTATTTAACTTATTTTGATGTTTCATATACAATAATTATACCTTTCATTCAATTTAAATTAATAAATTAGGAAGTGAAATTTTTTCATAATCTCATAAGATATTCATAAAGAGTTATAAGACTTATAGCATTTAATTTCTAATAAGTAAATTTTAAAGTGTTACAAAGAATTATAGGGTTTATTCTAAATTATGAGTTTTAATTATAAAATTATAATACATAATTAAATTGTAAAGTTTTTTATAAAGATTTAAAAGGTTCATAAATACTTATAAAATAAAATTGATTTGTTAATTAAATATGGTTTTACAAACTTTAGGGTTTGAATGCAAATCTTAAAATTTAAATTAAAAAGTTTTTTACATAAATAATAACTCTTTAAACTACAGGGACCAAACCTGTAAATATCGTTTAAAACCCAACCCCACCCCCGTCAGCCCTTCCCTATTCTCCGGCGACTTCTTCGGTCGAGCTCCAGCAACCCCCACAAGCTCAAAATAATTCCATTCAAATCAAATTAATCATCCTTATCAATCGTGCTTCATTTTCGAACATGATACCCGTTTCAATTGAGTTATTCGGTTATTAAGGTTGGGTATTCGAAACCGAACCTGCATTCAACGCGTTGAACTCATTTTACTCAAAACTGATCGAATCGTGCCTTTATAATCGAGGGTAAATCATCATTTTATTACTCTGAAAACTATATGAACTCCCAATTTCATCTTAAACATACACAAACATCACATTCAATTCCCATACTCAACATGAACCTACAATCATCATTTGACACCTTTCAAACTTCTTAACCTAAAATTAACAAAGGAAAATCGATCTTCATCATCATACGAAGCTTTCCAAATGTTTAATTGAATCAAACCACGAAGAATCAACCCATTCGAATCTACCTCAGTCGCGACCCCATTCTTTCTAACTATCATGACTCCATCTCAATACAGGTAATTAAATGCATGTATATACTTGATTTCATGTAGAGATCAAAAGCCCTATGTTCACTTCTATTCATATCTTGATTTGGTACTCAATTAGGATCATATTGAAAGCTAGGGTTCTTATTCAATTTGGGGGTTTTTATGAAACTGTTATTATTAATATTATAAAGCAGATTTCAGATCTGGGCTGTAGCCCAACTGGTTAAGTCTTGTAACATTCACTTGGAAACTCGAGTTCAAATATATTTTTTTAAAACTTAATGTTTTATAATTTTTAAATTATAGAAAATTATTATGTTATTGCTATATTAATATAAAAAAATTTTCTTTAAGTAAGTTCATCCTGAAAATTCTAAACAATATAATTTTCTATTTTCTATATTTTAAATATTTTAATGTTATAAAACTATTATAATTTTTTTTTAAATTTACAAACTATACCTAAAAAAGTTATTTTATACTATTATTTTAAATAATTTAATTGATTAAGTATCATGTTAATTGATTTTGACCATATGTTTAGATAATTAATTATTAATTTAATTATTTCTTCTCTCCTCTTTACATTAGTATTCATTCAGATGCTTTAAACTAAATGTTTTATTATATTTAATGATTTTATCATAATTATTATCAATTATTATTTTCAAATTTAATTCACTTGTTCTACTTTATCTAATCAAACTATATCAAATACATTATTTTAAATCATTTGTAAACCCTAAATTCCAATTAAAACCCTAAATTATTATTTATTTCTTAAATATACATTATTCTAATCCTAAGACACCAAACCTTAGGTGAATCGTGAGAAATATTTGATGTTTAGTCTAGCATTCTATTATTTTTAAATTACCATGTGAGTTTTCATATTCCATTTTTATTATTATTTCACATCTTTTGGATGAACCATGTTAACTGTATAATTGCACACTCGTAAAATGTTTTAATACTTGTAATGCATGTACAATTCATCGTATAAATTTTTTCATGGTTATTTGAGATAATGGTGAGCATTATATGATAGTCATCGTGTAAAAGCAATCATTAACTATTGCTAGCCTAGCAGTCATAGATCTATGGGTTTGACAAGCCTATTTGGTGCTAAAGCTGAGGTTATTGGCGGCTCCTGATGGCATATTCTTGTTCATCATGGGAATCAAGTACACTTAGCTCATCGTATAACTTATTATGTCCAATCTTTTGTCAAGATTTTGACCATAGTATTTTTATCATAGTTTATCACTCATCTAGAAAATCTCCAGGTAAGCATAACTAATTCTATAGTTAGTTGGGATTTATGCAAAATGCTTACCTTAGCCCGAAGGTTTTTTGCTAGGAAATCTAGAATACAAGTGTCTATGAGTCATATATTTTTCTTCTTAGGCTAATAGAATTAGAACCTTGATGAGATTTTCATAGATTAGACATAGAGTCGATGTAAGGTTTCATATAAGGCTGATGCAATCCAAAACATCCAAAGTCTCCCCTGCATGCATGCACAAGTGTACTGAAGTAGAATGCTTCGGACGTTTCACACTCTTCCATAGAAAATATTCTAAGTGTGAAATATTCCAAAGCCAATACCAATATCTTCCGAAGCCAAACACGAAGTCCTTCGAAGCTTCAAAGAAAAAGTCTTCCAAAGCTAACACTTGAAGACAGATTTTTTTCCAAAGTCTTTTGAACACATGCTTTATCGAATGTACCTTTTCCATAAAGTTGGACCCCTTTCCACTGCAACTCTGATTAGACACCAACTTTACATAAGTTGGTGAAAGGTCCATGCTTTTGGTAATTGTACATTGAGGTCTTGAGTCTGTAACTTTCTACTTTATGTACTTAATCCTTTTTGTAATATATTAGAATGTGAGCTATGGCATGTCATAGTCACTTGTCAAAAGGCAATCTGCCTTTTGACTTTACATTGATTTTGTTATTGTCTAGATCATGTATCCAGCTGACCTTCAAAGTATGGCCGGCTGTAGGATGTAGTATAAGTATCTCTGGTCCTTTGTATCTTATACCATTGCTTTGTAAACACCTATAAGGAACTAGAGAGCAATATATAGCGTTCTTGAAAACCAATACTTGTGTTATTCTTTTCTTATTCTGTCTCTTGAATACTTGTGTTTTTTAGTTCTCACTTAAACTGGTTTCTAGTTCCATTTGATCTGATAAGTGTTGTTGCACACTCTCCTCTTTGTGTTGTTGTGTTGTAAGCAAGTACCCTTATATGGGCCTGCAATTGGTATCAGAGCATTCCAGACTCTTGATAGTAAGATCTCACCATCATAAGATCCTCTCACACACAAAATACTTAACAACTCAAATGGCAGCTATCTCTAAAGCTGATATGGAAACTGGAACCATGACAAAGTCCCAACTAATCACTCTTGATGACTTTGACACTTGGTGCCAAAGAATGGAAGGCTTTATCAAGTCTCTAGACTTAAGAATGTGAGAATCTGTTGTCTCTGGACCTTACATACCAAGCACCTTTTCAGCTACTACCGGAGGTGGTATGATCCCCAAGGTTGTGCCTGATTACTCAGATGAAGATAGAAAGAGAGTAGATATTGATCAAAATTCCATGACAGCCCTTCAGACTACTCTTCCAAACTCTGTTTACAGAGGTTTCAAGAAATGCAAAAGAACAAGAAGGATCTCCTAAAGCAGCAGTTTGAAAATTTCACCTTCAAGACAGGTAAGACCATGACTCAACAATACTTTAGGTATGTTGAGATTGTGAATACTCTAGTGGATGTTGGAGTAACTCTTGAAATTAGGAACATTGTAAGGAAGTTCATGTCCTCTCTTCCTAGGAAATGGATACATTATTATGTTGTTATCAAGAAGATTGAGAACCTTAAGACTCTCACTTTGATAGAGTTGTATGGCATTGTTAGTGGATACCAGATGGAGATAAACATGCAAGGTTCATCTAATAACTCCAGCAATCAAATGGGTTTAGCCCTGCATGTGGTTGAAAGGGATAACATAGAACCTCGGCATCATCTTATATGCTACTCTGACAACTCACAAAAGGGTCCTTTCATCACCTTCCCGGAAACACCAAGGGAAAACTATACTCAAGGAAGCCCATTCCAAAAGACAAGTTCTTCACAAGCCTTTTGTGTCTTCTGATGAAAGTGCTGGTAGCTTTCTATTCACCCTTGAAGACCTAGACTGTATCCATTCGGATGATCTAGAGTATATGAAGATAGTCCAGCAGATGGCTCTTCTCACTCACAGAGCCAAGAAGTTCTACAAGAGGACAGGAAAGAAATTTCCCAGCAATACAGCCAGTGGAAAGTTTGGGCTGGATAAAAGCAAAGTTAAGTGTTAAAACTGTAACCTAATGGGACATTTTGCTAGAGAGTGCAAGGCACCAAGAACAAATGGTGGCCAAGGACAATCTAGACCAAACTACACTGATAAAACCAACCAGAATGAGAAGCCAAACTAGCAAGTTGTAGTTGCTTTTGAAGAAGGAGGCTTTGACTGGAGCTGTCAAGTGAAAGATGCATCTCCAAACCAAGCATTGATGGCTGACCATGATAAATCCAAGGTATTGGAACATCTCTGCACTCCTAAATGTATTGCTAAAATTAAAAGATTCAGGTCCTACAACTTAGAGATGAGATCTGATCTTGAGTCCTTGAATATCTTAGAATCTGATTTCAAAAAGATTGAAAATGATTATCAGTTAAAGATAAAGGACTTAGAAAAAACCATTTCAGTTCTTAAACATGAGCACAAAAATTGTAGGACTCAACTCAAGGATCTCATAACCAAGTTGATTAAATGCCAGGCTGAGCTTGTGATCAGCAAAGCCAGGGCAGAAAAATATGTTCTTGAAATAGAGACCTTCAAGAACATCATATCCTCATACTTTCATGCAAAAGTTTGTTATTAGAACAAGCAGGGACTAGGATCTAGTGAGATAGCTCCTCCATACATAATCTTGTCTGTAAGATCACCCAGGTGTGGAACTTGTGAAGATGAGCTTCCTCTCATAGACCCCTTGACTGAAGAGGATGAATAAGTGATAGTGAAGAATTCCTCTGAGAAGAGTGAAGAGGAGGATTCTAAGAAGGGTCACTATCCTTCTAAGGAGGGAAAAAAGCCTTTGATGACCAAGTCTATGAGGAAGAACTTGATTAGAAATAGCAAGAGAAAAGCTAAGAAGGCTCAAGAGATCAATGCCACTTTTGACTCTAAGCAGAAACAAGTATTTATCTCTACAGGGTTTGAAATGGTTAAGACTAAAGACATCAACCTAAACTCATGTACCAAGAGTTTTGGTTCATGTCCAAATTATCTCAGCATCAAGAAGAAGGCAAATACTTTTTATACCACTGCTACACAGCCTGAACCATCCAACTCCAAGAACAGTTCTCACCCTAAAAAGATTGTCTCTATATCTGCAAAGATTAAGGTGGAGAAGGGAAGTGATTAAAGTCAGCCTTGTTCTCAAAAGAAGCCTCTTAGGAAGAAGTAGATGGAATGTGTTATGTGTGAGAGTAATTCTCATCTTGCTAAGGATTGTCCATAAAATCCAAGAGGTACTTTTCATGTGACCAAGAAAGAAACTTCCAAGAGCTCCAAGAAGAAATCAGCTTCAGAAGGAAAATATGTTTCCTTCGAAAGCTCCAAAATGAAAAAGGCAAATGGAAAATTTCCTTCAGAAGAAAATTTGGTCTCAGAAGAAAGGAATACTTCCGAAGCACTGAAGTCTGCTTCATGAAAACATCTATGAATCGTTTCTGTTGAGTGTTGAAACCTTCGTTTAACCATTCGAAAATGTTCATTAGGCCCTATGACAATAAAAAACATAGGTAACTTTTCTTCAAATGTTATTGACCTATTACTTTGCAACCATTCCTTTATTTAAAATGGTTGCATAGTAGTACATATGCATCACGTGAAAGACGCACATCTCATGACATTGTATGGATGATCCATGAAATAATTCATGTGTGTATGCATGACCGTCAATGTCGAATTTAAGTCTCTTTTCCATTCAGTTTTTCTTGTGTGTAACCAATACCAACAAAGGATCATAAAAACTATAGTCTCATCATCTGAATTTGTAGTTTACCTATCATAAAGTTCTTAAACATAAGCATAACATTCAAGATATCCATCATGATATCCAAAGATACTTCAAATGCAAAAGACAATGATGGTAGTGGTGACAGTGATCAAGACTTTCTTGATGCTGATAATCTCCCCATAGATGACAACATCAATGATGTCACACACTCCTTGGATCAAGTCTCTCTTGATAAGTGTGCTGATGTGGTGGGAGAAGCATCTATGCAAGATCTAAATTTTTCTAATTTAGATCTTTCTTAACAACTTGCTATGATCCCTCAGCTAAGGATCCACAAGTCTCACCCTACCACAAACATCATTGGAGATGTTGTCACAGGGGTAAGAACAAGAGGACAAACCCATGAAGCAAATGTTTGTCTTCATTCTTGTTTCTTATCCCAGATAGAGCCAAAGAAAGTTAATGAGGCTCTAAAGGATGTAAGTTGGGTTGAAGCTATGCAACATGAGCTGCTTCAATTCAAAAGGCAGAAAGTTTGGAACATTTGTCCTCTTCCTCATGGGAAGACTACCATTGGTACAAAATGGGTGTTTAGGAACAAGAAGGATGATATAGGCATTATCATCAAGAACAAAGCTAGAGTAGTTGTTTAAGGATACACACAAGAAAAAAGGATTGACTACACTGATGTCTTTGCTCCTGTAGAAAGACTGGAAGCTATTAGGATATTCCTGGCATTTTTTGCATCCAAGAACTTCAAGTTCTATCAACTTGATGTAAAGTGTGCTTTTCTGTATGGAGTGATTGATAAACAGGTGTATGTCAAACAACCACCTAGTTTTATAGATCCTGATCATCCTGATTATGTCTGCAAGCTTGACAAAGCTCTTTATGGGTTGCATCAGGCACCCAGAAAATGGTATGAGACACTATCTCAGTATCTTTACAAGCATGGATACAGGAGAGGTACTATATATGGAACTCTCTTCATCAAAGGATAGGGAAATGACATATTTCTAGTTCAATTATATGTGGATGACATCATTTTTAGTTCAACTAATCCAAAGCTCTGTAAAGACTTTGAAAAGCTGATGAAGGACAGATTTGAATGAGTGCCATGGGGGAACTCAATTTCTTTCTGGGAATTTAAATAAAGCAAGTTGAAGATGACATCTTTATTAGTCAGTCAAAGTATGTTCAAAACATACTCAATAGGTTCAACATGACTGATTGTAAGATTTCTAAGACACCCATAGCTAGAAACCACTCCATTTAGGGGGAGTGTGTAGATGAACACCTTTACAGGGCTATGATTGCGTCTCTTATGTATCTTACAACTAGCAGGCCTGATATCATGTTTACTACATGTATTTGTGCAAGATATCAAGCCAACCCTAAGATGCCTTACCTCATCACTATCAAGAGGATTCTAAGATACCTCAAAGGTGCTTCGACACTTTTTTTATGGTATCTTAAAAATCCTGACTTCAATGTGTATGCTTATACAAATAGTGATTATGATGGTTGCAACATGACTGAAAAGTCTACATCTGGGGGATGTCAATTCCTTGTGGAAGGGTTGTCTCATGGCAATACAAGAAACAATCCTGTGTCCCTGTATCAACTACTGAAGCTGAATACATTGCTGCTGCAAGCTGCTGTGCTCAAGTGCTTTGGATTCAGAAGCAGATATTGGATTATGGTTTAAACTTCAAGGAGACTCCCATTCACTTAGACAAAAACAGTGCTATCTCAATCATAGAGAATCCTGTGCAGCACTCAAGGACCAAACACATCAATATCAGGTATCATTTAATAAGAGATAATTATGAAAAGTGATTAATTAAACTAGTCAAAATTCACACAGATAAACAATATGTTGATCTGTTTACAAAGGATTTTGATGAACAGAGATTTAAATATCTAATATCAGCTATTGGGATGATCAACTTTGAGTAGGTTACCTTCGAAAGAGGTTTCCAATCTATCTTCCGAAGCTTAAAATACTTGTCTCCGACACTTATTCATTTTCAAGGACTATTTTCTTCCGAAGCAAAATTAACTCTTGAAAGCTTTGTTCTTTTATATACAAAGCAATCAAGTTTTAATTTCTCTACTGAATAAAATTTTTCAAAACTCTCAGGAAATTCTTCCGAAGTCATTTTAGCTTCGGAAGCTTTTAATTAAAACTTCTGAAGATAATTAACCTTCGGAAGCTTTTTGACTTCCAAGAAAACTACTTTTTGAGCAAAAGTAAACTACTTTTCAAAGGTGGGACCGACATCCGAATTTCAAAGTTTATCCTCTTTCATTAAACTTTATCTGAAATCCTTTTCACATATAAACCTAACGGTTTCCCCCTCTTTCTATCATATGTTCTTCCTCCAAACCTAAAACCTCAAATTTCTCTCTAAAATTTCTTTCTTCCTTCTTTCTTCATCTTTAAGCTACCTCACAAATGGCCAACCTTACTCACAGAAATGACCCAAACTTTACCATGCAGCTACACAGGCAACACAACCAAGTTGCTTTGTTAAGCTCTAAGAAAGATCCTCATTTCTCAGAGGTTTGTCAATTCTTAGCTTTGTCAAACTACTTCACCTCTCTAACCATTGATCCTCCACTCTATGAGGATCATCTGCTTGAATTTTGGAAAACCTACCAAGAGGTTGTCATGGATGGGGAGAAGGCACTGTCTGCCACAGTGCAGGGTATAACAGTCTTCATCACTCCGGCCATCATCAACATGCATCTTTAGCTGGATGATGAAGAAGGTGATGTGTTCTTTCCAAAGGAAGATGTTAATCATTCTTTTGAGTAGATGGGATATGAGGGAGATTTCTCTGTAAAGACCTTTAGAAAAGAGAAGGTCTCATCCCAGTGGAGATTCCTGCTCCATGTGGTCATCCACAGCTTACCAAACAAGCATGGTGGATGGGACTAGATTCCTGAGGATCTCTCCTTCATCATCCATGGGATGATTTAGGGGGTCAAGTTCAGGTATTTTCAATTTGTTTATACCAACTATCTTGCTAACTTAGACTCCTTGGAATATTACATGTTTCCTAGATACGTCCAGTACATTCTTAACTATGAATTGGGTTCATAGTTAAGGGAAACAGGTAACATTCTTAAATTGGGACAGATGAAGCCCAGCATCTTTAAAATACTGAGAAAGCCCACTGTTGGCTTCTTTGGGATAGAAACTGTGCTAGCCCCAAAAATGTTAAAGCTCATTGCTCAAGGTGACAACCTAGCAGCACAAGCTAGTGTTGAACCCACACCTGCTACCGTCCAACCATCCACACAGCCTCAAATCACCCTCACTTACCAAAGAAAATCCAAACGAACCCCTGCTCAGACTACTCAATCTGTGGAGGTCCCCATACACTTACCTACACAGGAGGAAGTGGACACTAGAGCTCCTACTTCTCTTAAGGAGCAGACCACTCCCATTTCTTCAATGATCAGTGCTGAGGTTCCTCATGCTCAGCCTGATGAGCTCATTAGCCAAACTACCTTAAGCCATCACTCTGAGTCTCAACACTCAAGTGATCAACCTTCAAGGGACAGTTACCATCCCTAGCCTATAGATCTCAACCAACCAATCCCCAACCTTGATTTCTACATTGATGAAGATCTAGGTTTCAGTGAGTACCATGATTTTCTCTTTTTTCCCCTACTCAAAGAGAGATGAGTGCTTTTGAGGCTCCTATTTCTAGCCCCCATCAGTCACCTACTACTGAGGTGGACACTTCTGAACCTGTTCAGGATGTTCATATGGAAGAGGCTCTCACTTTGAAAGTGATTACATAATTAAGACCCCAACCATGGCAACTCAGCCCACTGACATCTCAACTGAGATTGCTAGTGAGCAGAGGAAATCCAGCTGCCAAGAACCTGAAGCTGGTGGTGAGAGTGAGGACTTTGGTCCAATCATTTCATCCCCCAATGACTCTTCTGATGAAGATGAGGGTAATTTAAGACTAAAGGTGCAAAAAATATCTAAAATATGCATCTATTTAATCTCCAAGGTTAGCCACCTTGAATCTCAAGTGACTACCTTGCAGAATAGGGTCAATGATCAACAACTTGAGATTTCATATTTTAAGGAAAAACTAGCTGGGAGACCTTTAAGAAGACCTCAACCAGGAACACAAGAACCTATGGAAGTGATTGACCTAACTCCTAGCTCACCTATGCAAGTGGGTGATGCTACCAAAAAGGGGGAGAAAGCCATTATTACCACATAACTTGGGAGTTCTTCAGGGAGTATGGACACTGAGGACTAACAATCCTTACTGCAATTATGCCTGCTCAACAACTTCCTCAAGTTCACATTAATGAGAACTCTATAGACTCCTTGTTACAAAGTTTGTTTGAGGAAGGGATACCAAGGGCAATGTCATCTCCATCAACTTCCAATCATATCATTGGATGGAGGTAAGATAGCAACAGGAGAGCCCTAATCATCATGAAAGTTCAAGGGCAGCAAGAGATCTTCAACTTTCAGACCTTGAACTATTATGACAGTCTGGATCTAGTCAACATGTCACTTGTCAATCCAAGCAAATCAAGACAAGCTGACAAGTTGGCTCAAAGAATCCAAACAGGATCACTGCAGCGTTTAGCCTTAGAAGGAGATATGGGAATCAGGTAATGTCATCAGTCAACTGGATGTTGAGGCAGACCCTAAGATTAGCTTCATAGGGGAAACATTGATTGAAGGCCCAAAGACAGAACCTGAGAGCCCAGTCTTATCACTAACCACTATTGTTGTGATCAATGCTCTTTTTGAGACACCTGCTAGTGAAGGTGATTCTCAACCTCTCTCTGGCCAGAGCTTAGAAGTTGCATCAAGTAATGAAGGCCAAAGCTCTCTCCACCCTGAGCACAGAGGTCTATGAGTGATAAAGGGAAAAGAAAGATGACATCTGAGGAGATTGAGGAGGAGGAGAGAGAGAGAGAGGAAAAGGAGGCTGAGGGGAGAAAGTTCCTCTGCTGGGTCTTCAAGACTCATGGAGTCTGCTATCAGGGCTGCCCCCAGACCAGATACTCAGAATGATGAGTTGAGGGCAGTCAGGATAAACTATCTACAGAGAAAGAACTATGACATAGACAGTGTTATTTCTCTCCCCTTAGAAGAGTTAAATGAACTGGTTAACCTGGAAAGGTCAAGGGAGAAGAAGGAGGCAGAAAATGCAGAGCTTCTAGTACAAGTCAAAGAAGAGAGAAAAAAAAAACTGTACACGCATATGCCTACCCTCTCCCCAGTTCAAGAAAGTCATGCACAGAAGGATGTGGTTCAACAAGAACCGCAAGTAGACAAGAAGAAGATAGGATCAAGATGATCAACTATCTGAGTGCCACAGGCCTCTATCAGCCAGAAGCACTTCTTCCCTTGTCCTATGACTATGTTGAGTTTGAGTATTTAAAACAACTTGAACTTGAGATAGTTAAGGACAGAAAGACAACTAAGAGAAAGCTAAGGGAAGAAGCTACAAAATCAATAGCCATCATCCAAAAAAGCATGAAGAAGTCTGTTGATACGCAGAGGATGATGAGCTTCTTGAAGCTGTATGGATTCTCCAGAAGGAGACTTGGCCCCATGTCTCTATCCACTATGGATGAGCATATCAGGGTGATCAAGCAGAAGATCAAAAGTGGAGAGCTCATTGACCTACACTCCACTCCAAGTCAAGCCCCACCTGAAGTGGAGGTTAAGGTTGAATAACCAGAGACAACACAACCTGGACCTCCTGCTGAATCTCAGCAAGCTTCATCTTCTGATCCACAGTAGGGTTAACCTCCCTCTCCTTTTGAGCCCGAGATAGAGGAAGTCCTAACTGAGAAAGACAATGAAGATCAATCTGGTACTACAGGCCGGTCTTCTCAGTTAAAGCCTGTAAGGAGAAAGAAAAGGATGGCTTCTAAGCCAAAGCCAAAGAAGAAGAAGACTGCACCCTTTTCTAAACCCAAGGATGAGTAAGAACATCCTACGGATGTGCAGCCAGAGGATGCTATATCAACTCCAATTCAAACAGCTCCTCTAGCATCAGGAAGACCTATCTTGTCTTGGACATACACCACAAATCCAGAAAGATGGCATGTCATTATAGATCAAGGCACTGAAGACATTTACACTTGGCAAGATATGTTTCAGTTGCCTCTACATGATCTTTTTGACATGAGAAGACATTTTGACAGTCTGAGGATCCTGATCACCTTATGAAGAAAGGAATGGTGATCATCCTAATGAGGATTGTTGATATCTGAAGTCTACTAAGTGTTTTGGTAGCATCAGCCTAGGGGGAGTTTGTAGAGATTAATGAAGAGGCTGATGCAACCTAAACATCCAAAGTCTATCTTGCATGCTACACAAGTGCATTGAAGAAGAATGCTTAGGAAGTTTCACACATGCAACAGAAATATTCTAAGTGTGAAATCTTCTGAAGCCAAGACCAATATCTTCCGAAGCCAAATATGAAGTCTTCCGAAGCCTCAGAGACAAAGTCTTCCGAAGCTTCAACTTATGAAGACAGATTTCTTCCAAAGACTTTTTACACGTGCTTTATCTGGTGTACTGTTCTATAAAGTTGGACACCTTTCCGCTGCATCTCTGTAAATTCACCAACTTACATGAGTTGGTGAAAAGGTCCATGCTTTTTGTAACTGTACATTGAGGTCTTAAGTCTGTAACTTTCTACTTCATGTACTTTATCCTTTTTGTAATAGATAAGGATATGAGCTATGGCATGTCATAGTCACTGGTCAAAAGGAAATCTGCCTATTGACTCTACAATTGATTTTGTTTGTGTCTAGTCAATTGTATCCAGCTGGCTTTCAAAGTATAGCCGGCTGTAGGTTGTAGTATAAGTATTCCTTGTTCTTGTATCTTTCCATTATGCTTTGTAACACTTGTAATAGAACTTGAGAAAGCAATATACTGCATCCTTGAAAACCAAACACTTGTGTTCTCTTGTTCTGTCTCTTACTTATTACTTGTGTTCTTAGTGTCAAACTTGTGGTTAATCTAGTCTTACTGTTTGATTAAGTTTGGTTAATCTCCTCTTTGTGTTGTTGTGTTGTAAGTGACGCCCCTTAACCTGTCTTGCAAAGGTGAATAGGACAACCATGAATAATGACGTCAACGGTGATGGGTCTTCCATCGACGATTTCAACCGTGAATGGCTTTTCTAGCTTCGTATGTGACTTGGCAAGTATGGGTTCAAATTCTAAGGAGACAAAACTCTTAATGGCTCCCGAATCAAACAAGACATAAGCATAAAAATTATTAACAAGGAATATACCTGTTCATATTTAGGACATTTATAGGTATAGGAAAAACAACAGAAACTTAGATTATAAAGGTTAAGATTGGAAATGACATACTATTCACCACATTCTGTGCTTGATTTGAATTAATGTTGTAAGCACGACCTCGGGCTTGTAGAGCGTTACTCGCAAGACAATGACATTTTGGGGGGAAAATGGTCGGTTTCTCCACAGTTATAACAAGCTCAATTAACAACTAGAGCAACATTGTTTGGTGCATGGTGACATGTAGCAACCAAATGACCATATTACAATATCATTTTATAATTTAAAAATATTATTGTCTACATTTTTATCTTTATATATGATAAAATAAAATGGTTTTGTCACTTTTCATCATATTAAACATTCTTTTAAACTACAAAAAATTCTCTAAATTTGTTTTTCTATAATAAAAAGTTTCTAAAATTTAAATTAATATCATTTATATTTTAAATTCAAATAAATGTTAAAATGGAAACTATTATTTGTATTGTAACTTCCGACCCATTTTCAAACTAGAAACCCGAACCCGAACCCGAACCCATTTGAGTCAATTTTGTAAATCAAATTCATTATTTAGTCAATATTTTTATATTCCAAATATAATAAATGTTTCACTTAATCAGCTGAATTTAATCTTACAGTTTATAAAATAAATTTTATAAAATTGAAAGCTTATTAATATTTATAAGATTTTAAATATTCAATCATATAAATATCAAATTGTAAAGTTTTTGTGAGATTTATAAAGTCTATAAAGATTTTATAAGAAAATAAGTTAATTAAATTAAAATTAAGGTTTTAATAAATTAAATGTTTAAATTGTAATTATTCTTTTATCTATTTATTTTATTTAATCGTATATTTAATTCAAATTCCAATCATAATCCTCTTTTAAAACACGTGTAACTCATCATTAATATCATTCATAACCCCCTCCTAACCTTAACTATAAAAATAAACTTTAGGTCTCACTTTTGATTTGTTCATTCTCTAAAAATCTCACACACAAACCTTTTATCATCTATTGTTTATGATCAATTTCAAAAAAAAATTAATAGTAAGGTACTCTTATTTTGCTTATATATTATACATTTCTATATCTTTCAATCATCCTAACATCAAATTGTTCTCATGTTTTTACTTTTATTATTTCTTCTATCAATTTTTTTATTTTATTCATTATCATTTGATCAATAACCTTTTAACATTTACTAACCTTATAACAATCACTAACATTCTTAAATCAAGTTAAGTACACGCTAACATAAACAAAGAATACCGTTTGCATATGGACGGTTATGCCGCCGCATTCGGTTATTCCACAAGATTGTTTCTCTAAATGATGGCTATACCAAAATCTCTTAATAACTCAAATGAAGTTTAATATATCATATACCAACATAATAAGTTTATTCTAACTCGTTTCATGCTTTAGCAATTTTAAAATTGCACATAAGTTCCTTACTAAATGTTGGTAGAATATTGTCTGACTTCAACTAATCATAACTTCGTTCTAACAAACTAAATTTGAGTAAACTCAGACTCCAATATCAATTTCATTGAATTACCTTTTTAATGATAGTTTATAAGTCTTTAAACTCAATCGGACGACTCAACAATAGAGTTCACAAGATAAGTACGCATTTCGGCACCTTTTGTCTTGTGCTGTTGTTTTGATCTATTTACAAATCTTTCCATAAAAATATTTCTAAACTAAAGTTGTCTGGGAGACTCTGAACTAGTCAAATGTAAATTTTTATAATTTTATGAAAACGTTTGATATCTTTAAAACCTGTTCAAACACGTACCAAACATTCTGTCCAGAATCTAAAATTGGTACAATAATATTTTTTTCGATCTACCTTTCGCTTTTTGGTATTTTCTAAATGTTCTAACTTCTTGTAATGAATTCCAACCTCAATTTACTATTTCCTTTTATTCTTTAGGACATCACTTTTGACTCTTGACATCCAAGCTTTCTTATGTACTTTATAACCATCATTATACAATGTGAGTTTTCCATACCATGTTTTCATTTTTATTTCACAAGCATGTTAACCATATAAATACATACTTGTAAGATATCTTAATACTTGTAATGCATGTGCAATTCATCTTATAAATTTTGTCATGGTTATTTAAGATAATGGTGAGCATTACATGATAGTTATCTTGTAAAAGCAACCATTAACTATTGCTAGCCTAACGACGTCATAAATCTATGGGCTTGACAAGCATATTTGGTGCTAAAGCCAATGCTATTGCCGACTACTGATGACGTATTCTTATTCATCATGAGAACCAAGTACACTGAGCTAATTGTATATCTTATTGTGGTTATTCTTTTGTCAAGATTTGATTGTATCATTATGCTATCTATATATATTCTTGCATTATTTCTTCACCTATGACTTGAATTGCATCTTAAAAGTGGTTTATATACGTATGTACAAATTCACGGGAACTCACCAAGATCATATATCGACCATATTTTTAACATGTTTCAGGATGTTGTTAGAGGACTTCTTCATGCTCATATATGACTTGGACTTAGCTTAATAAAAAACTTTATTATGTTGTTTGAATTCTTTATTGCATTGTAATGTATCATTTGATTGTATCATTCAATAAAAATGACATTTAATAATATTTCAACTTATTTAATTTCATGAGCTATGAACAATCGTTTCACATTCATCCGTCCCGATAATTTTTCGCCAGCACCCGGGATGTGACATGTATTCCTCATAATTTATTTTGAGAAAATAAATTTTATAATATATGTATAGTGATCTTAACTAAAATTATGATAAACAGAATCTTAATTTTAAATATAATGTTAAGAGATTAGTTTTTCATAATTCAATTTTATATACAATCATAATACAACCTAAGTTAACAAATATTCACGTTTGTAGCTAAGTTTTCTATAACATTTTGTTAATTTTATGTTTTAACAAGTTATTAGTTTTTAACCTATATGTTGCCAAATGATACACTCTCAAGAAGTTATTATCACATGTCATTCGTATAGCAAAATTTGTTTTAATGAAAATTTTGCATCCCCTAAATTTCGCATCCTTATATATCATCCTTTATATTAGAAGATTATTAGTATTAATTCTTAATTTCTAATTGTTAATATTTGTTATTTTAATATTTTCAATCCGTATAACACACGAGATGTTAGGCTAGTACGCTAATAAAAAGTATATTGGAATGACACGTGTCATCACCACAATTATTCTCATCAAAATTTCTCGATCTGTTTTTCATATGAAATAATTACCTTAATTACCAATAGTATTCTTTAACACCTTTTTAGATTTAATAAATTAAGAAAAAAAATCTATCTATTAATGTTATATATAAATTAATAATCTTTTTATAAAATAATATTTTTTTCTAAAGCATAAAACTTTTAAAATTGGTATTTCTAAAAAGGTATTTCTTAAAACACAAAAAATAATAAAATTTGAGAGTTATAATAGAAAAAAATTTAAAATGATATTTTTATACGATTTGTTTTAAAACAAAATGCTTATTTTTTTAAAAAAAGTTTAGAAATAAAATTTTAAAAAGTTGATATTACTATTTTATTATATATCATAATTATAATATCATTTTTTTAATTAATAAATATTATTATATTAATATTTTATTTATAATATCATTTTATAATTAATAAATATTATTATATTAATATTTTATTTATAGGTTTTAGTAAATTCAGACTATCTGTGACTGTGACACACACCACGAGGATGTAGCACGTGTAATCAGAGCGAGCTAAGAAGACAAACAGCAATCAAATTCTTCAACAACGACAATGGCGACTCAACTACGTTTCCTCCCAACCTACGACCATCGTTTCATCACTCCGCCACCGTCATCACCAGCACGCCGTTCGTCACCGGCGAAGCTAGTCTTCATAACCAAAAGTCAAAGTCAGAGCTCACAACTGCAAACCCCTTTATCCAAGAACAAGAAGAAGCGTCGTCCGGAGAACGTTGATGGAGACTTCTTCGTTGGTTCGTGATTTCATCCTCCAATCCTTCTTTATTTCATATCTGGTGATTTATTCAAACTACACTTTGAAATTTGAACAAATTTATTACCCTTTTATCAAATTTCTACAACTTTCTTGCTATTGGAATATAAACTTGTGGCTTTTAATTACAACATATTCCGCCAATTTGAATGAATTTGTATCATTTTTAGGGTTTTTTTTAATCTATCATTCACCATCTTCAAATTTGTTATGCAATGCTCAAGATGATCAAAAGGTTTTGATAGTGCCTCTGGATATGATCATGCTATAGGCTTTCAGTAAAATTCTTCCATTGTTTGATTCTGGAACTTTGCCAATCTTGGTGTGTGTATTTTCATAATTTTTAAGTTGTTGGCGTGAATTTATCATATTGTTGTTGATCCTTTAAATTTTTAGATATTTATGCCCAAAACTTAATCTTATCTTAAAAGTTTGCTCTTTGCTAGCAAGGGAGATAACTAATTTGATATCTATTTTAATTTGCAGATCATACATGCATTGATTGTGACACCTGCCGTTGGATGGCCCCTGTAGTTTGTCTATTTCATTCTAAATAATCTATGTTATTTATGATCATTCTTTATTTGAATTCTGTTGTAATAAAGTTATTTACTTTTGTGGTCACATTTTTGTCTTCCAGTCAAAGAAAAAATGTTTTTTTGCCATCGTATGTGTTTCACATGCTTCAAGTTTCTTACCACACTAAGTAGGCAACCTTCTATAGTATGCAAATTGGTGATATGACACCAGCTTTTTGGTGACATGGTGGTGTGCCAGATCACCATTTTACCAACTATAGTAAGCAAACTAGTGGGAATATATTATTTTCTGAAGCAAAGACTATTTCAGAGATAGAATTCTTAAATTTGAATTAAGTGTCATTGCTTATAACTATATTTATATGGAGTTAGGATGTATATTTTGTGCATTTTTGATGTTTCAGGAGATATTCACCCGTGTTGGTGACATGTCTGCTGTTTCAAAGCAGCCAAGCTGTCAAGATGAACGTATCAAGGCTCTTCAGGTAATGCGCCATATAATAGTTTTGAAGTATATATGGATATTTACTTTTCATATATGTTTTCATGTATTTTGTCCTATGAGTTGATATGAATGTCAAAGAAAAGCTATTTACCATAACCATACAATGGAGTATGCAGATAAAGAACTCCCCAACTTAACTCCTAATCACTAACAAACAAAAAACCAAGATATAATTACTTGCAAGTTCAGGTGGCAATTTTGACCCATTTACGAGTTAATGGGCTGGTTTGGGTTGTGTTTTATCCCAACATTTCAAATATAAAGGTTTAGCTAAAAGGGGAATGGGTTAAATATGGCCTAAAGTCATTGTTATTGCATAGAACCCTTTAAATCTCTTTTTATTCAGTGATTTATGTTATTATTGTAATTATATTGTTTTTATACTTATGGTGTACACATAAATTCCTTATGAAAATACAAAAAGTGGACAAAAAATGTTGGGGTTCAACCCAATCCTACCTGCCCAAGGTTTAAAAGTACGAAATCAAGCCTCGAGATGTTTTCCCTTCGCGTCATGAGGTACCCTTGGAGGCGTCGCTTCATACTCATTTTTGGGCGCCTCGTCTCGAGGCGCATGCCTCAGCCATTTTTATAAACTATGTACCCGCCCGCCTGCCTGTTTCTACTTGTTCCAATACACCAATTTCAACCCGAACCTGTTTGACCTGTTAACTAACCATTCATGTCATATCTTATATAAGTATATAGTGTTGCTTGTGGTACAAGCAAGCTTGTGCCTATGGAACTTTAGTACCCTGGAACGTTGAAGATTAATGATTGTTGAAATATCATTTTGATGTTCTATTTTCAGGCGTTACTTTCATGTCCCACCAGCTCAATCAGTACTGAGAAACCTGCTCACGATATTTTAGAGGTCCAAAAAACATTTCCAATACCCGTTGACATGGACAGAATTCCGGTAATCCATTTAATCATCACTCCTCATCAATTTAGTTCTGTTAAATCGTAACGTTGTTTATTACTGGATATAACATCCTTTAAATTTTGATTTATACTTTTAACTAAAAAACTACTTGCATGCTTTATGAGTTAATGGGTCTGTGGACAATAACTGTTGACTGTAAAAATATGCGGAACACTAATATTTTATTGAGATTTCATGTCTCCCCATTGAATTATGCTTAAAAATAACTCCTTCAGTAACTTTGCCTCCTTTATAATGTGCCTATGAACTGTTATAAGGTTTACACGTCTGATGAAGCACGTGGACCCCTGAATTTGCTGCAAAATTAAGAACTTTCATGATATTATATAACCAATTGGTAAAAAACAATGCTCATATTGTGACCTTTTATGATAGAGGTTGCTATTTTAAACCTGTTTGTATGAAAACTGGTCTTTTCGGGTTTGGTTTTATTGGTAAAAGGTCCAACAGGTTAAAGAGAAAAAGTAGTTATCTGGTCGCACCCAACCTGTTTTTGACATGGACTTGAAGATGATCTGTTTTGACCTTAATCCATTTTGATCCAACACCCAACACGCATGTTTTGTCATTTCTAATTTACGATAAACGTTTTTGGCGTTAATGATAACTCAAAACTAATCATTACATTCAGGGGGTGTATCATTGTGGTTATCACTCTGATAAATCATATGGAGCAGCATCCTATTTGTTGGTTCATCCTGAAGGAAACATTCTTATCGACAGGTCATCTAACCATCCAAGTTCTCATAAATCATAGGATTATTGACAAACAACCACATAGAGATATAGAAATTAAGAATCTTAATTTAAATGCAGCTTTGCTTAAATTTGTTATACCATAATATATTGCAGTCCTCGGTATACAGAAAGGCTAGCTTCAAACATCGAGAAATTGGGTGGAGCTCGATACATGTTTCTCACTCACAGGTACGATGGTGTGATTTGTATGGCCGTAAAATGGGTCGTTCAGGTTGAGTCATGGGTCAAAATTGATAATGCATGAAGGGTTAGGCGCTCAGGCCAGGTGGACCAGAAACAATTTGACTATTTTTAAATTTTATGGGGTGAACCTGAAGCAATAATAAAGCTGCCTTCATATTTCCTGAAGGTCATAGGTTCGAGTCGTGAGTCATGACAATAGCCTCTTGTAGAAATGCAGGGTAAGGCTGCATACAGATCCAAGTTGGTCCGACGCCCATATGGAGCCGCACACGTAGAGCTTTGTGGCATTGGACTTGCCCCAAATTTGTATAATTAATAGTGTGATGTTAATATTATAAATAAAAAACTCTATTATTATGCTAGTAATCTCTCATCTGAATAAAACAATTTAGAAGGTTTTGTGCGAAAAAAACACACTTAGGTTATCTGTAGACTTTTAGCAATTTTTTCAATTTTAAAAATTGACCATCATAAGTAAACTGGTTGAAATGCCACCTCTATGTTAGGATCTCAGCCCTTGGTTTAATCGATTGAACAGTATAACAGCGGAATAGCTCAGAATTAGACAAATTCAACAAGAACAATTGATATAAAACGATAAAAGAATTTTGTTATAGAGAGAAATATCCGACAAAAGGAATATTGCATTAGGATTGTCGGCCTCAAAGGCACGATTACAGGTGAGTCATCTTTCCTTATAAAGAAAAGAATGACGTAGGCTGATGTCACTTGAAAGTGACATGTAACCGTTTATAACTACTGATGTTTAACAACTACTGAAGATGTCAACAACTGACATCTTCTTACAAATGTCCTAAGTGTTAAACATCTCATTTACAACTACTGAAAAACATAAAACTACTGAAATTACAACGACTGAAGAACAAGCTCTTCAGTCGTTTTACAAAACTACTGAAACATAAAACATAAAACTACTGATATCACAACTACTGAAGAAGTACTCTTCAGCAGTTGTGACAAACTACTGAGGCTTCAGTACTTGATCTTCAGACTTTGACCTTCAGGCGTTTCATCAGCTGATGACTTCAGTAGATATCATCAGCTGATGTCTTCAGTCTTTGTCTTCAGACTGTACATCAGTTGTTGATCTTCAGCACTTGTGAACTCTTCAGCTGTTGTACTTCAGTACTTTGGTCTTTCAGCTTCAGCACTTGTGTTCTTCAGCTGTTGTACTTCAGTACTGATTCTTCAGCTGTTAAGATCTTCAGCACTTGATCTTCAGCTGTTGTAGTCTTCAGCACTTGTCAAACTACTGATGAGGCTTTCGTCAGTTGTTGTGATACCGTGTGGGACTTAGAGATTTTCTGATCTTGGCTCATTGGTTCTTTTGGTCCAACAAACTCCCCCTGAACCAATGCAGCCAAAACCTCTAACTTATTTACTCCCACTTATTGATGGCAAAAATGTTGGTCTTTTTCTTTCTTGATCAGTAGAGAAGATGACCCATGTACGCTCCGGCCTGGGAAGAAGTCTCTGATGATCTGTTTGGCATGATATGGTTGGAGCTCTGTATTGGGGACTTGGACACCGAGCTGTTGCCCCAACCATGAGATCTACTTCCCGTGTATCAGCCTATATGATTCCCTGGTGTAAGCCCTTAAAAACATGATTTGCTCATCCATTGTCAGCACCTCGGGCACACCATCAAATAATCCTTCTCGGCCATACACTTCAGATATGTACTTGGCCTGTTTTCCATTCTTGAGCTCAACCGTGGTTATTTGTCGATAAGCAAACTCATCTGGATGAGTTCCTTCTAAGAGCAGGTTGAGCTCTTCTTGTTTGAAGTTTTCAAGTCGTTTGTAAACCAATCCCTTCTTTATAATTTTGTTCTCTAACATCTTTTGAGGTGGTTGTTTGGCTTCATAGGCTTTCTTGAACTCTTCAACAATTTCCCAGGGCGACACTACAAGTACCACAGTGATGTCTTCGTCGACAACTCTCTTCACTTGGCCCTTGTATCTTGAAGGAATTTCTTTCTTGACAATCCGGTGTGCCACCCTAGGATCAGGCCATATCCTTACTCTTTCCCTTTGGTATTGAAAGGTATTAGCAAGGGTGTACAATCTTAATACTTCTTTCTTCATGCTGATCATTGAAGAGGATGTAGCATATGCTTTGTCAATGCTTTTCAGCATTTCCTCATCATGTTTTTGCTGTTCCTCTTCAATCTTTATCATTACATCATGCATTTGAGAAGCAGGAGTGATGGACATTGGTTTAGCCTTAGGCAAAGTAATGACTGCAGAGAGTGGCAGTCTGTCTTCATCCTCCTCTTCATCTTCATCAGGCCTCAGTACCTTTCTTTTCTTTGGCTAGGTACATCACTGGCAATGGGTTTTTGAGGTAAAGGATTTGGTTTTGTGGGTTGGATGGTTGGTTTAGAGGGTAAAGGGTTGTTTTAGGGTTGTGGAGATAGTGATTTTGAGGATTGAGGTTCAGACTGTTTTAGCATTTTGGCTGTGAGGGAGGCTTTGGTAAATTTTGTCAGTTCTTTTCGATTCCCAACCCCAGCTTCATTCAATACCTCAATCACTAGACCTTTGGAGTATTCTTCAGACGAACAAATCTTGGTGGTTATTGCCAAGATGTTGTCCCTGGTCCAGCCCTTATTTCCATTAGAGATCTTCCCAGGTATTTAGCTATAAATCTGATCATTATTTCCAGCCTTTCCTTTCTAAGGCATCATAGCTAGCCCATCTGGAATTGATCTCCTCTGTTTCCATCCTTCTGATCTCGGAGTCTAGTTGTTTGATGTCAAAACCCTGCCTATACAACTGCTCAATGATTTTATCCATTGAACGGTTATGGTTGGCGTCAGCTTCTTTCACCATATCCTTCAGCTCCTTCTCCTTCTCAGACTCTCTTCTCTTTTGATATGTGACATGAAAGTCTTTTGACTTTCATTCACTTCAGCTCCCTTCACATTCTCCTTCTCCTTCTCATTACAACCTCAGATTCTTTCGCCTTCTCCCCATCTATCCTCTTCCTTTTTCCTTTAACTAACTGACTCTCCCCCTTTTTGGTTGCATTGGATGCAAGGGTTTGAGCAGTAGAAAGAGATTTAGTCACCAACTCCTCCACCAAGGGTTGTATTATTGTAGGAAGCCTCTCATCAATGGCTTTGATCACTATATCTGTGATCATGGGAGTGATGAGAGGTAGGGAATTTTGAAGGGTAGCAACTGATTGATCAGGGTGGTTCTGTTCCTGAGAATCAGTGCCGAAAGCAGAGGCTGGTGGCTTGGAGGTATATACTGGCTCAGTGTGTAGGGGACCTTCAGAAGAAGGTGCCATCTGTGGGTGTATTGTAGTGGCAGATGGACTGGCATCCTGAGACATCTTGGCCAGTAGCTCTTTGAGTCTGCTAACCTCATCCTCTAGAATGGTGTTTTGAGCAACTACATCAAAGAAGAAGCTCAGGTCATCATCAGTTGTGACTGAATCACCTGACCTCCTGACAAAGTCAGAATGAACATGCCTTGAGTGTAGATCAATTGTAGCATGTGCCCCTTGTTCTCGGTTCTGGGGACTTCCAGCCTCAGGACTATGTCCTTCATCAGCTGTTGCCACTGGTGAGGACTTAGAGATGTTACCAGCTGCATCCTGGTCATTTTCTGAGTCAGAAGCAGTGGCAGCCTCACCAGTAGTTCGCACCTCCTTATCTACACTAGAAGATGGAACATGATAACCCCTGTGCTGTGGGTTGACAGAAGCATTTTGATCCTCCCCCTCAGGTGTTGAGGTTATCCCAGTAGTAATTGGTGTCTGGGTGGGGGGTGAGGAATGCAACTGCGTCAGCACTTTTGCAACAATGATAGTAGGGCTTTGAGGGGCGGTTGCATCAGGAGAGGGTGTGGAAGCAGTGTGCACCCGGGACAGGTGGTGCTCTTCAATGGTAATCCCCTCAAGTGAGGAGGATCCCAGCATTGTGGCTTCCCTGTGAGTGGTTGCTTCAGGTTCCTTTTGAGAGGAAACCTGAGCGGCTTCAGTGGGTGGAGTCACAGTCTCTACTGGGGGGTTATTTCCAGCAGAGATAACCTGCGTTGGTGCTGCAGGAGCATCCACAGGGGACTCAATTCCCTGAGTAGCTTTCTTAGGCTTCTTCTTTGTGGGTTTGGAGGGGACTTTGGATTTGGAGGAGGCTGTGGGTTCCAGCTGCGTGGGTTTGCGCAGCTTGGCAGCCTGTTTGAGAGTTTGGTCAGTGTTGTGTCTGGGGGAGTATACCTCGGCAATACAGCCAAAGCAGGGACTCCCAGACCAACTAGTCCCTCAGCAGAAAGCTGATTCTCTATTATGGCCATTATAAAACGAGGATATAGTATCCAACGGTTAGAAAGTGGTTTTGTGGCCATATCCTTGAGTTCAAGAAAAATTATTTCAGAGAAGTTTAGTGGTTCTTGTTCAAGGATAGAGAACAATACCTGTTGCCATCTGGAAGACAGTTGATCCCAAGAGGAAGTCTTCGGAGCCAGGCAAACATTTACCATATGAAATAATAATCGTTCAGCATCTGGAAAATGTTTCTTCAGGATTGTGAAGCACTAAGATCACCCTGATATCCATGTTGTTCAAAGGAAAGATCAAGTTGGCGCTTAGGATATCCAACAGGGTAGGCAGCATCATCTAACAGTAATTTGGCGGATGGTAGCAGTAGAGATGACCACCTTATGCGAGTTGATAGATGAATGGATAGATTCTCCATAACGGTCGCATTCATCCAGAACTGACGTAGCGAATCGGCATAAATGATTGGATTTAAAAGGAAAGCCGTTTTTAGTGGGGATTGGACCATAAGATCTATAGCATTTCAAATTTGGTCCAGAAGGGCGATTTTGTAAGGTACGCGACACAGTTGTGTCGAGTTTGAGTTGCATGATCGCCATTAATGAAGGTGAAAGGTTTTCAGAGCTTTTGAAAAGTTAGGTCGGGAAAGAATGAAAAACTCTGAAAGAGGGATCAGGTATATATAGGGTACGGGTTAGAAACGACTGAAGGTTTTGGTGTTAGTCATCAGTATTTGAAGCTACTGATGACGTGGTATGAACTTTCAGACGTTTGAAACGACTGATGGTATTGGTGTGGTCAGCAGTTATAAAACAACTGAAGACATGGTGTTTACTATCAGACGTTGAAACACTGAAGTCTCTGATTTAGGCATCAGTAGTTTTAAAAACTACTGAAGACAAGTTGGACTTCAGATGTTGAAACAACTGAGGACTTGGTATTAGTCATCAGTAGTTGTGAAACTACTGAAGACCGTGTTTTGCCATCAGTGGTTGTAAACAACTGAAGACTTGGTGTTAGTCATCAGTAGTTGTGAAACTACTGAAGACATGGTATTGCTTCAGTTGTTTATAAAGAAACAGCAGTTTGTGAACTACTGAAGAGAGAGTACTCATCAGTAGTTGTCGTCAATTCATAGCCTTTCAGCTGTTTCATACTGTCCTCAACACTTACTCATCAGCTTTTAGCTGTTTTCAGTAGTTTCATAGGACATCAGTACTTATCTGTTTCTACTGATTTTCAGTAGTTGTAACTACATCAGGTGTAGAACAGATAAAGTCCAGTACAGTACTTAAAGCATTTAGCCTTCAGTAGTTATAAAAACTACTGAGGGTAAAATAACTCATCAGTATTTATATGTGACATGGTTACCAATGATCATCAGTAATTACTGAGATCATCAGTAGTTGTCACTTATTCTAGCTGCAGCATACCAAGCCTTAACACCAGGTTGTGGAAAGTTGAACTATCCAAAGGCTTAGTAAAAATGTCTGCAAGCTCATCAGCACTAGGCACAAACATAGGATTAATTAGACCCTTTTCAAACAATCTCTTATAAAATGATGTCTAATTTCTATATGTTTGGTCCTAGAGTGCTGGACAGGATTTTTGACAATGCAAAGAGCTGAAGCACTATCCATTAATAATGGAGTCTTAGTCTCTGTAATGCCATAATCCAAAAGTTGATTCTGAAGCCAGAGTATTTGGGATGTACAACTTGCAGCAGCAATGTACTCGGCTTCAGCAGTGGATGTAGCAACAGATGTTTGTTCTTACTCTGCCAAGAAATCAAACAGTTGCCTAGGAATTGGCATCCACCAGAAGTTGATTTCCTGGTCAACTTGCATCCTGCATAGTCACTATCAGAGAAAGCAACTAATTTGCAAGAATGTCCAGTGGAATACCATAAGCCTAGAGATTGTGTGCCTTGCAGATATCTAAAGATCCTCTTGACTGCAATCAGATGAGACTCCTTAGGTGCAGCCTGAAATCTAGCACAAACACATGTAGCAAACATAATATCTGGTCTAGAAGCTGTTAAATACATCAAGGAACCAATCATACATCTGTAAAGGGTTCATCAACACCTTTACCTTTCTGATCAACATCCAATTGTGTGGTGTTGCACATGGGAGTAGAACAAGATTTACAGTTTTGTAAATCAAACTTATTCAAAAGATCTTTTGTATATTTAGACTGATGAATGAAAATTCCATCAGCTTTTTGTTTGATTTGCAAACCTAGAAAGAACTGTAATTCTCCCATTGCACTCATTTCAAACTTCTGTTGCATTAAGGTTGGAAATCCTCACACAATTGGGGATCAGAGGATGCAAATATATATCATCAACATAAATTTGAACAAGTAGCTTATGCTGATCCACCTTCTTAATAAATAAAGTTTTATCTATGGAGCCTCTAGTGAAATTATTCTGTAGAAGAAAGTTTGATAAGGTCTCATACCAGCTCTAGGTGCTTGTTTCAACCCATAAAGAGCTTTATCAAGCTTATATACCCATTCTGGGTGCTTATTATCCTCAAAGCCTGGTGGTTGACACACATAACTTCTTCTTTTATTGTACCATTATAGAAAGCACTTTTGACATCCATTTGGAAAACTTTAAGATTGTGGAGTGCAGCATAGGCTAAAAACAATCTAATTGCCTCCAGTCTGGCTACAGGGGCAAAGGTTTCATCATAATCAATACCTTCTTCTTGTGCAAAACCCCTGCACAACCAGTCTGGCCTTGTTCTTAACAATTAGCCCATTTTCATCAGTTTTATTCCTAAACACCCATTTAGTGCCTATTGCACACTTACCTGGGGGTAGAGGAACAAGCTCCCACACTTGCTGTTTCTTGAACTGAAGAAGCTCAAGCTGCATGGCTTCAACCCATCCATTGTCCCTCAAAGCAACATGATAGTTCTTCGGCTCTAGCTGACTGATGAAGAGAGCATAGAAGCAGAAATTGGACAACTGGCTTCTGGTTGAGACACCAGCATTGATATCACCAAGGATTTGAGATATTGGTGTTTTTCAGCTCTTGGTAAACAATCAATCTGTGCAAGTGTTTGTAGGATCTTCAGCAGCAGCAGATGTTGATGCAGATTCTTGAAACCATGAAGATGGAGGCAATTCAAATGAAGTTGAGGATGCAGAAATCTCATCAGCATTTGTTGTGGATGGTGCGGCTGGAGCTACAGGAGCATCAGGTTTAGAGGACTCAGGCAGTTGATCACTAAACCTGAAGAGGTGATTACTACTATCATCATCATCTTCAGTAGTAACACCAGGTGGTGAACTGTTGACAGGAGCAACAGCAGGAGATTGATAAGGAACATATTGCAGTATGTCCAAATCAAAGAGCTCCACAGGGCTTTGTGGAATCTTGTCCTTTGGAGATTCATTGAACTTGACATGTAAAGTCTCTTCAACCATCTTTGTTCTGCAATTGAAGACTCTGTATGCCTTGCAAGTTGATGAATAACCAACAAAGTACCCTGCATCCACCTTAGGATCAAATTCTGGAGCTGATCCTTTGTGTTGAGAATGAAACAGGGACACCCAAATGCTCTAAAAAATGAAATGAGAGGGGCCAAATGATGTAGAACTTCATATGGAGTCTTCATCAACCTCTGATTTATTAGTACTCTATTTTGCACATAGCATGCTGTGTTGACAGCTTCAGCCCAAAAGGTCAATGGCAGTCCAGAATCAGCCAACATAGACCTTGCAGCTTCAATGAGGGTCCTGTTCTTTCTCTCCACGACTCCATTCTGTTCAGGAGTTCTTGGAATACTAAACTGTCTCTTTATTCCCTTGGAAAGGTAGAATTCATCAAGTGTATTGTTCCTGAATCTGTTCCATTATCACTTCTAATACACTTGACTGAGAGGGAATACTGCTTCTCAGCATACAACACAAAGTTTATGATCTTCTGTGCAGCTTCATCCTTTGAATGTAGAAAGAAAGTCCATACAAATCTGGAGTAATCATCCACAAATTACCAGACATTTCTTTTTTCTGTGCCATGCTCATCACTCTCACAGGACCAAAGAGATCCATGTGAAGAAGTTGTAAGCAGGCAGTGGACTTTGGTTCATCAATAGGTGGAAATGAAACCTTGTGTGTTTTCCTTTCAAACAAGCAGTGCAGTTGTTTTCACACTTGAACTCCTTCATAGGCATTCCCCTCACTAAGCTATGGTGTATCAGCTGATTCATGTTCTTGAAATTAACATGTCCAGCCTTCTATGCCATAGATTAGATTCTTGAGGAGAGGCCATGGAAAATAGCAAGGATGGCTTTGAGATCAATTTTCTTGGAAAGATCTAAGGCATACACTCTTCCTGTCCTGTTGGCCTTCAGGAGAGTGTGAGCATCCAATACCTTGTCAATCAAACTCAGAACTTTGGATGACAGAATCCTGCAGTTCTTGCTTGTGAAAAGGGCAACATGGCCTTTGTCACACAATTGACTGACACTCAAAAGATTATACTTGAGATTTTTCCACATGGTGACATCATCAAACTTTATTTATTCAGATGATGTAACCTCTTGCATCATTGCCAAAGGAAACAAATCCCTTCCTTCCTGGAGAGTAGTCATTAAGAAGTGAGTTGTTCCCAGTCATATGCATAGATCCTCCACTGTCTACATACCAGATGCTACTTGGCATGTTGAAGAAACCTGCATAAATAAACAATCAGTTAGTTTTGGAGACCCAAACCTTTTTGGTTTTGGGCCTGGTCTCATCAACAGATGGTAAACTAACAGGTTTATTGGACACAATAGCTTGAGGAGAAGGAGATGGTGTAGAAGAGGAATCCTTCGGCTTGGATCTCCTTTTCTGGGGTTTCAACACAGGGCCATCAAGTTGGTTAACTCTTCCCAACAGATGTTGAACCATCATTACCAGCTGTGTCTGATTCTGGGAGAGAGCTTTCAGCTCTTCAGACACATTGGTATTGGTGTTTGATGATGAGTTCTTGTGTTGCACCATCTTCTTTTGAGCAACCTCAGCTATTGCCTGTTGCACTCCTTCCTTTTTAGATTTCTTTTTGGTCATAGGAGTAACAGGATTTGATGCTGCTGGTACAAACTTGGACTCAAACTCAGTTTCATTTTAGCCAAATTTTCTTAATTTTCTCTTTGTTTGAGTTTGGATCCCTTTTTGTACCAACAATCATCTGTGAGATGATTGAATAGACCACATATTTCACATGGTTTTTCTTTCATCTTCTGTTGATCATCAACTAAAGAAGATGAAACTACTGAAGACTTGCTCTTCGGCAGTTTAGAAGCACTTTTTGCCTTCTTGTCAACTTCCTTAGTAGGCTTCAAATCCTTCCTACTGACAGTTTTCTTCTCTTCAGTGCTGTCAGTCATTAGGATTTGAACTCCAGATGTTATCCCCTGCTCTCCAGTACCCTCAGTACTTCTAGGGATAACACTTGGGTTGATCAACTCATTGATCATGTGAGTGTCAGCAGTTGAACCAACAATATCAGCTGTTAGGTTCACAGAGGGATTACTACTGACTTCAACTACTGATGGTGCTTTATCAAGTAGTGAATCACATGATGAGGTGGATTGGTCATTACTTTCTCCATCAGAATCCGCTCCTGCTCTTGAAGCAAAAACTGTAGGAGGAGCAGTGTGATTATAACCAATTCCAAACTTCACATTGGAAGCTGTTTGCTTACTAAGAAGCATTTCAAAGCCCTTGCAAGATTGTACCCATCGATCACACTCTACCTGGGTGACAGCAAGAGTATCTTTGAGGTCTTTGTACTTCTCTAAGAGTACATCCTCCCTAGCCTTATCATCAGAAATTTGGCATTTTAATTTGTAAATCTCATCATTTTTCTCTTTTAGCACAGACTCAAACTCAGCTTTATTTTTGGAAATTGTTTGTTCTAGCTCTACATTTTTATTGATAAAGCCACATTTGCTTCTCTAATAGAGGCAAATGCTGCTATGCAGTTTCAGAACATAATTTGGCCTTAGCCTCAGAGGATACCTGTGATACCTGTGTTGAAGAGGTATTTGAGGATGATCCATCAGAGGATTCCAAAGCCATGAGAGCTAGATTTCCAAAAGGATGCTCACCACCATGTTGACCAGCACCTGAGAACAGTTGTTCATTACCAGACACATCATCTGGTAAACTGCTCCAGTCAACAACACCTGGTGTGAAGAAGCTGTGTTGTTGAAGTTGATTAGGTGATGAGATTGGGATGGTTGGGCTCAGGGAGTGCATGTGGTTGTTGAGCAGTGGGTGCTTGAACCTGACCTGGTTGTGGCATGTAATAGAGGGGTATGGATATGGCATTGGCCCCTGTGGAACAAAATATGCAGGAGATTGTGGTTGATGATGATAACCAGAATTGACAGGTTGTTGCCCTCTGTTTTGTTGACTATTGCCAGGGAAAGTCACAAGGGTGCAGGAGAGTTAGATCCAGATGATCTACATGCTCTTGCAAAGTGCCCAAGCCTGTGGCATTTATGGCACTTCAACTTACTCTTGTCAAAACCAACTTTGGTTTTGCCAGAGAGTCCTGGGAATTTCCTTCCAGTTCTTTTGTAGAACTTCTGAGATCTGATATTTATCAAGGCCATTTGGCTCAAAATATCCATCTCTTCTAAGTCATCATCAGCAATCCCCTTGAGATCATCCATGATGAAACATAGATTGTCACTATTACAACCAGCAGAATAACTATCAACACTCACAAAGGCAGGCTCAGAAGTGTTTGTAGAGAAATCAATATGCTCATCATACTGGCTTTCAGATGACGCATATTTGACTCTTGATGTCCAATCAGGGCAGTGTTCCCTTGGACAAAATCCTCAGTGAGCTTGCCAGATGAAACCAATTTCCTTTTCTCCTCTATCTCTCTCTCGAATGTAAGCAGTTTCCCATGAAGTTGGGTGAGAGATAGGCGATCAACATCAGCATTTGAGCGTTAGAACATGGTATATGTGTTCCATCTCTCAGGCAGTGATCTTAAAAATCTATGGTTCATCTGACTCCTGGTATATTCATGTTTAACCATTTTCAATTCAGAGATTAAACATGAAAACCGCGCTCAAATTGTTGAGTCAGAGTCTCACCCTTCTATGAGAGAAAGTCTCATATTGTTGGGCGAGGATTCCCTGTTGTTTGCTAAAACCTCATTAGTACCACCAAATTGTTCTTTGATGGCATTCCAGAGGTCATGAGCAGACTCACAATGCAGAAGCCCAGAGTAAATCTCATTAGGAATAGCCATAGCCAAAATTCCATGGGCTTTTGCATCGATTTCAAACAACTTCTTGTCCTCATCGGAGTATTGCTCCTTCTTCTTTGGAACCAACTGGTTTGTTTCCGGATCATTCACCATTGGCTTATGTGGTCCATGTACCACAGATGTCCAACAACTGAGCTATTGACAGACAGGTGATGGAGCAATCTTCTCTGCCAAATGTTATACTCATTCCTCACCAAGATCGGAGGCTTGGTAGAGGATCAGTATTGAAAGGATCATTAGAAGAAGTAGTCATTGTGAAAAATCAGACAGATTCAAGTAAAAACACAATAAATTTAGCTCAAAACCACACAGAACCTCAAATAAAACGGCCAGAAGCGATACACTCTCAATCTCTATAACAATCCTTGCAAATTTTGCTAATTCGATTAAACTTAGAGCGATTGAACAGTTTCAATGATCAATTGTTAGATCGATCAATGATTAACCCGCTCTGATACCATTTGTTAGGATCTCAGCCCTTGGTTTAATCGATTGAACAGATATAACAGCGGAATAGCTCAGAATTAGACAAATTCAACAAGAACAATTGATATAAAACGATAAAAGAATTGTTATAAAGAGAGAAATATCCGACAAAAGGAATATTGCATTAGGATTGTCGGCCTCAAAGGCACGATACAGGTGAGTCATCTTTCCTATAAAGAAAAGAATGACGTAGGCTGATGTCACTTGAAAGTGACATGTAACCGTTTTATAACTACTGATGTTAACAACTACTGAAGATGTCAACAACTGACATCTTCTTACAAATGTTCCTAAGTGTTAAACATCTCATTTACAACTACTGAAAACATAAAATACTGAAATTACAACGACTGAAGAACAAGCTCTTCAGTCGTTTTACAAAACTACTGAAACATAAAACATAAAACTACTGATATCACAACTACTGAAGAAGTACTCTTCAGCAGTTGTGACAAACTACTGAGGCTTCAGTACTTGATCTTCAGACTTTGACCTTCAGGCGTTTCATCAGCTGATGACTTCAGTAGATATCATCAGCTGATGTCTTCAGTCTTTGTCTTCAGACTATACATCAGTTGTTGATCTTCAGCACTTGTGAACTCTTCAGCTGTTGTACTTCAGTACTTTGGTCTTTCAGCTTCAGCACTTGTGTTCTTCAGCTGTTGTACTTCAGTACTTTGATTCTTCAGCTGTTAAGATCTTCAGCACTTGATCTTCAGCTGTTGTAGTCTTCAGCACTTGTCAAACTACTGATGAGGCTTTCGTCAGTTGTTGTGATACCGTGTGGGACTTAGAGATTTTCTGATCTTGGCTCATTGGTTCTTTTGGTCCAACATCTTATAAACTAGCATTGACTTCATTCTATATTAGGGATGATGTGGCAGATCATGAGAAGTGGTCAAAGCGATTAAATTGTGAAAGAGTGCTTCACTCCACAGAGGTATGATGGCTAAGTTTTGCTATTGGTTCCATCATACTATTTTTGTTCTGATTTTTATTTTCCAAGTAAACATGATGCCAGCACAACCTATCCTAACCTTGTTGAGTACCTATGTTACAAGCAACTTTATTCATTACACGTTTATACGGTTTAGGTTCTTGAAATTCTTTTAGTTTTAATAATTGAGTACCTTTTATTATCAGGTAAATATTTCAACTAACAATGTCGAGATTAAGTTGAACGGACATGGACCGTGGAGTCTTAGTGATGATATCCAGCTTATACACACCCCAGGCCACACAGAAGTGAGTAGACAAGTTAGTTTGTTCCATTTTTAATCGTACTTTTACAGCAACAGAAGATTCTTTTTTCTCGTTTTATCTTCCAAATTTTTTTATAGGAGGAGAATTGTTTCTCTACAAAAATTGATGGTGCAGATATGAATTATATGTTTTCTGCTACATTTTGCAATTCTTTTAATAAGTTTTTTTTTCTTTTGTATTGTGAATGGAATGACAGGGGTCAGTCTGCTTGTTTTATAAGCCCTTGAAGGTACTTTTCACTGGAGATCATCTGGCAATGGATGAATCTAACTCTAAGCTGGCTATTTCTGAGAAGTACAATTTTTATTCAGGTATATGGATTTAATTCTAACCTGAATTTGCCAACTTTTAAACTGATACCTGTAAGCAACTGGGAGTCTTGGACAATTGGTAATGGGCTAAAATCTTGAGAGCTGGCCTGTTGACAGAACATTCTATTTAACTTTTAGTAAAGATATGCTTTTCAGGCCATTACTGTTCATATTGATCTTTGTAATCTGCTTGTTTCCAATTTGCAGTGCCTGTACAGTTGGATAGCGTTGCTATGTTGCTTGAGCTGGAGTTTGAGTGGATGTTACCAGGTTGGTGTATTTTTACACCCTTGATAAAAAAATGATAGGGTGTGCTTTTAGTAATCCCCTTTCTGAGATAGTTGCGATATGCATCCTTCGCATGCTAGTCGAGTATTTTTATGAACATGAGTGACAACTAAATAATGGAGCAATATGGGTGGGTGGATAAACATATAATTATTGGTTTGGGCTGGTATGAGTTATAGTATGTGAATATGATTGGCAAGATCATGTTCTTTGGTATTCCAAAGTTATACTTACTGGACACAGTTTTCATAATTGTTTAAAAAAATTTGGACCAGAATTGCTCCAGGTCAATCCAACTTGAACGGCCATACCAGTATGACAACACTTTTTTCTGACCCATTATCATCTTGACTTGCCATTTTGCGAGCCCTAAATTTAGTTCTATATGAAACGATTCTGTAGTTTCAACATGCTTGGCTTGATGCTTTTGGCAGGCCATGGACGGAGAGTTGCTTTCAAGGATGTCGAGGAAAAAAACGCCAGCATAAAAGCTTTGTTGACTGCTAAACATCATACCCATGTGCACTAGATGACCCATATGTTGACGGTACTCACTAGATGGATCATACACTGAAATGCATACAAACTAGTGCATATGATAAAAGATATATGCCGAACCTTTCCATATAATTACACTCAAGTCCTGAACATAGTATTATGGTGTCCCTAAAATAAACAAGTTTTTGAGTCTTGAGATAAATATTACGTTAAGTAGGTGGTATTACCCATGGGGGAGCCATTATCTCCTTTTTTTGAAATGTTTGGTGTCACTTGACAAAAATATGGAGTGAATTACATGGTTTGTTACTAGGTTTAAAAAGTTACAGGTTTGATCTAGAAGTAGAACAAACGTAACATTTTTCGTCTCTTGCTTGGATGTCTATTACATTTTTGTGTTAAGATTTTCTAACTATTATACCCCTTCCTTTCCTTTGTTTACTGAAATGATGAAATATTAAAAAAATCTAGGCATATCTCTTTAGCTGATACCATATAAGAATCACCACTACATCGTACAAACTGACAGTTAGAATCCGCCGCCACCCCTAGACCTTCTTTATTGATTCTCTTTCTCGATCACCACTTATTTCTTTCTCCCCCTTTACATAACCTTCACCTAGATCCAGTTCTCCACCTTTGCTTAGATCCGCAACCACAACTGCCACAACCACTGGTCGTGCTAACCCAACCCCAACTACTACGACAACCATTAACACGACTCTTTCTTTTAACCCTGACATCCAAATACTCTCTTTTATTAATCACCGTTCAAAGCAACCATAGTTCTTCTGGCCTACTTTCCTCTCTCAATTAACATACAAACAACTAGAAACAAAACATGGTAGTCAGAATCATTCCTATTTTCGACCAACAATAACAAATGCTCAACCATCATCATCTTCTCGTTCACGACTACCGAAACTATTGGTGGAATCGTCACGAACAAGGGGGAGCCTCATAGGTTCATGATCAGAGTTGTAGCCAGAGTTGATAGAGGAGTTTCATTTGGTACAGGTGAGGTTGGTATGGGTGAGGATGAAGATGGTATGTGTTTTTTTCCATTTTGTTCTTTATTATGTAAGTTTTATTACTTGTTAATTTGAATATTAAGTTTTTTCCCTTCTTTTACATATGGGTAAAAGAATAACTACGCATCCACTTAATTGAACTTTTAATAGTCATCCAAGCCATGGAAAAAAGTGCTATATTTTTAACAAGTCTTTAAACTAAATGAATATTTTTAGAACATAGAGTTGAATGTCGGAATTTAAGCAAAACCAGGGATCATTCGTGTAATTTGCTCTAAAATGTGAGATCCTATATCACATTAAAATAACCATAAGTTAGTGTACCATATACCTCTTTAGTAAATTCTGTATAGTTAAGATTATCGCCTAATATATTATCATAAAATAGTGTATCAAGCCATAAAAAAATAAAAATAAAGAGCGAGCCACTAACATCTAACAAAACATCAGCAAAAGAGCTTACATATAGTATTAAAAAGTTCATGAAATAAATCAATACAAACTCCGTAGTAACAAGGGTGTTAGTAGTTCATGTATATTGTCAAATTTATAGGTATTTGTATTTTAAATTATTCATGAGTTAATTACAAAGAAGGACTACGTAGCAAAACTCTATATCATCTTTTTGTTGTGTTTGTACATACAATTGTATCCTGTTTTAAGTTCCTATACTTAAGGATGAAAAGTAAATCTTGTGACATAGACCTTCGTTCTAATTAACACTAAATTCATTCACGAATATGAAACTGATGGCCGTTAATTTCACTAACACCTATTGGAATGAATAGAGTACTATGGCCTCAGAGTCACAAGTTTGAATCCAAATATAATGAATAAATCTTGGAGTCATTAATAAGGGTTGTAGATGAGCTCTCCAGGCATATGCAACTAAGAGGTTTTACGAGCTACTTCGTTACCTCTTAGAATGGGTTGACGCTATCGTCGAGCATCAAACTAACTACTGACGGTTGAAATCCCATCTATAGTATTAAAACTATGTTACAAGTTCGTGTAATAAACATGCTAAATAAATTACTATTATATGGTTTATGATATAAAAAAGTTATGTCTTAATATATTGCAGGACCATTGAAGGGGGTCACTTACAACACAACAACACAAAGAGGAGAACAACTTAACTTAATCAAACAGTAAACTGGATTAACCACAATAAGACACTAAAAACACAAGTAATATAGTAAGAGACAGAACAAGAGAACAAGATACACAAGTGTATGATTTTCAAGAATGCAGTATATTGCTTTCTCAAGTTCTATTACAAGTGTTACAAAGTATAAACGAAAGATACAAGAACATGAGATACTTTACTATATCCTACAGGCGGCCATACTATGAAAGCCAGCTCGATATAATTGACTAGACACAAAACAAAATCAATTGTAGAGTCAAAAGGCAGATTGTCTTTTGACTAGTGACTATGACATGCCATAGCTCACATCCTTATCTATTACAAAAAGGATAAAGTATATGAAATAGAAAGTTACAGACTCAAGACCTTAATGTACAGTTACCAAATGCATGGACCTTTTCACCAACTCATGTAAGTTGGTGACTTTACAGAGTTGCAGCGGAAAAGGGTCCAGTTTTATGGAAAAGTACATCAGATAAAGCATGTTACTAAAAGTCTTCGGAAGAAATCTGTCTTCAAGAGTTGAGCTTCGAAAGACTTTGTCTCTAAAGCTTTGAAAGACTTCAACTTTGGCTTCGGAATATATTGGTCTTGGCTTCAGAAGATTTCACACTTAGAATATTTATGTTGCATGTGTGAAACTTCCGAAGCACTCTTCTTTAGTACTTGTGCAGCATGCAGGATAGACTTTGGATGTTTGGGTTGCATCAGCCTCTTTATATATTCTCTACAAACTCACCCTAGGTTGATGCTACCAAATCACTTTGTAGACTTCAGATATCAACAGTCCTCATTAGGATGATCACCATTCATTTCTTCATGAGATGATCAGGATCCTTCAGACTGTCAAAATGTCTTCTCATGTCAAAAAGATCATGCAGAGGCAACTGAAACATGTCTTGCCAAGTGTAGATGTCTTCGGTGCCTTGGTCTCTAATGACATGCCATCTCTCCGGATTTATGGTGTATGTCCAGGACAAGATAGGTCTTCCTGATGCTAGAGGAGCTGTTTGAATGGGAGTTGATGTAGCATCCTCTGGCTACACATCCTTAGGATGTTTTGACTCATCTTGAGTTTCAGAAAAGGATGCAGTCTTCTTCTTCTTCTTTGGCTTTGGTTTAGAATCCATCCTTTTCTTTCTCTTTACACCTTTTAACTGAGAAGACTGGCCTGCAATATTGGATTGATCTTCATTGTCTTTCTTAGTTGGGTCTTCTGCTCTCACAAGTTCAGATTGAGAGTGAGTCTGACCCTGTTGTGGATTAGAAGATGAAGCTTGCTGAGATTCAGCAAGAGGTCCAGGTTATGATGTCTCTTGTTGTTCAACCTTAACCTCACTTCAGGTGGGGCTTGACTTGGAGGGGAATGTAAGTCAACCAGCTCTCCACTCTTGATTTTCTGCTTGATCACCCTGATATGCTCATCCATAGTGGATAGATACATGGGGCCAAGTCTCCTTCAGGAGAATCCATACAGCTTCAAGAAGCTCATCATCCTCTGCCTGTCTGCAGACTTCTTCATACTCTTTTAGATGATGGCTCTTGATTTAGCAGCTTTTTCCCTTAGCTTTTTTTTTGTTGTCTTTCTTTCTCTGACTATCTCAAGTTCAATTTGTTTGAGATACTCAAACTCAACATAGTCATAAGACAAGGGAAGAAGTGCTTCTGCCTGATAGAGGCCTATGGCACTCAGGTAGTTGATCATCTTGATCCTATCTTCTTCTTATCTACCTGAGGTTCTTGTTGAACCACATCATCTTGTGAAGGACTTTTTTGAACTGGGGAGAGGGTAGGCATATACTTGTACAATCTTTTCTTACTTCTATTTTCTTTGATTTGTACTAGAAGTTCTGCATCTTCTACCTCGTTCTTCTCCCTTGACCTTTCCAGGTCAACTAGTTCATTCTCCTCCAAGGGAAGAGAGATGATATTATCTATGTCATAGTTCCTTATCTACAGATAGTTTATCCTAAATGCCCTTAACTCATCAGTCTGAGTGTCTGGTCTGAGGGCAACCCTTATTGTAGTCTCCATGAGTCTTGCAGACCTAGAAGAGGAACTTTCTCCCCTCAGCTTTCTTTTCCTCTCTCTACCTTCTCCTCCTCAATCTCCTCAGAAGTCATTTTTCGTTTCCCTTTATCACTCACAGACCTTCGTGACTCAGGGTGGAGAGAGCTTTGGCCCTCATTGCTTGATGTAGCTTTCAAGCTCTAGCCAAAGAGAGGTTGAGAATCACCTTCACCAACAGGTGTCTTAAAAAGGGCATTGATCTCTGCAGCAGTTGTTGGTGATAAGACAGGGCTCTCAGGTTCTGTCACTGGGCCTTCAGTCAAGGTTTCCCCTATGAAGCTAATCTTAGGGTCTGCCTCAACATCTATTTGACCAATGACATTGCCGGATTCCCACAATCTTCTTCTAAGGCTGAACTCTGCAGTGATCCGATCTTGGATTCTTTGAGCCAACTTGTCAACTTGTCTTGATTGGCTTGGATTGACAAGTGGCATGTTGACTAAATCCAGACTGTCATAATAGTTAAAGGTCTGAAAATTGAAGATCTCTTGCTGCCCTTGAACTTTTATGATGATTAAGGCTCTCCTGTTGCTGTCATACCTCCACCCAATGATGTGATTGGAAGATGGTGGAGATGACATGACCCTTGGTATCCCTTCCTCAAACACTCTGTATGAAGGAGTCTATGTAGTCCATATCAATGTGAACTTGAGGAGGTTGTTGAGAAGGTACAATTGCAAATGAGGATGGTGAGTCCTCAGTGTCCATTCTCCTTAAAGAACTTCCAAGTTCTATGATTGTAATGACTTTCTCCCCCTTTTTGGTAGCATCACCCACTTGCATAGGCGAGCCAGGAGTTAGGTCAATCACATCCACAGGTTCTTGTGTTCCTGGTTGAGCTCCTCTTAAAGGTCTCCCAGCTTGTTTTTTCTTAAGATATGAAATCTCAAGTTGCTGATCATTGACCCTGTTCTACAGGGTAGTCACTTGAGATTCAAGGTGACTAACCTTGGAGACTAAATAGGTGCATGTTTGAGACAGTTTTTGCACTTTAGTCTTAAATTTCCCTCATTTTCATCGGAAGACAGTTTTTGCACCTTTAGTCTGCTATGTGGTTCTTCTTACAACCATTTAATTCCAGTGTGGAACCAACGGATAGGTATTGGTAGTACTACTTGGGTTCACACCCCCACCCTTGTTGGTATACTAGTTAGTACCAACAGTCACCAGGAAGGGCCTTGGTGAATATATTCCGACAAGATTCTTTGTGTACGTCGTAGGTTGGTTATAAAGCTCATGTCATGATTTTGCTTACTTACAACTATATTCACGGTATTCCGTAACAAATTATACAACATCATTACTTATTTACATTTAAACCTGCGAGCTCACCAACAATTTTGTTGACCATTTTGAGCATATCTTTTCAGGTGATCATGCTAATTGAAGATCTAGGTGTGTTGCCTTAGTGGAGACTCTAGGATGCATTTTGTGGCTAAACTTTGTCATTTTGAAAACATTTGTTTTAGTTTGCTTTAAACAACATATTTCTTTTGTAACTTGTTCCTAGGTTGTGGGAATTGCATACAACGTTATTATCTTTGTTTATGTGATTGATGTATCATGTATGCTTATGGCTATGTTGTCGTGAATATTGACTAAACACGACACAATTCCCCTTGTTATGGGTGTCGTCATGACACGTTTGTCTCATTTATTATATTGCATCTCTGTGACACCCGTCACCTTAAGGTCCGTCGAACGACATATTAAGCATAGAATTATTTTAATTATTCTTCCTCTTCTTCATGAACTCTTGCTTTAAGGAATCATGCTGCTTTATTACCTTGTGCCTATACTTCCTCCGTGAACTTGTGCAGCATAAACCCTTTTTAATTTCATCACCATTATCACCAAATGTATCATTTTTAATTACAACCATTGTCATTGATAAAACCATTTTAAGCTATCAATACCATTAAACAGCTTTAACCTTAATACAACGAACATGTTAAAGTCGTTTTCAACTGAAGCAAACTTGGAAACTCGGGGGCTAAGTGCAGGGCTAAAATAATTTTGCAAACCTGGGATGGGTTAAAAACCCTAATCCTAAGCCATTGTCTTCATTCCTCCATTCTTCTTATAATCTTCTTCTCCACTTCAATCGGCTTTCTTACACCAAAAAAACACCCGTTGGTCACGTTTCGTCGTCTAGACTTAAAACAACTTTAGTCTACTCCATCCTTGCAGGTAGACGACCTTGGTTGTCCATTTCTTGCTCGTTTTTAATGCTTCCATTTCTAGGGTTTGGGGTGTTCGGTCAACTTGAACACAAGAGGGTCGGGGGGTGCGTGTGATGACTTTTCTGGTGTGCTTCTGTCGTGAGGGGTTTGTGTGTGATTCTGGAAGTCCTTGTGTGTAAAACCCGTGCTTGGGGTAGCCGAGGCTGCTCTGCACTTCAGTAGCGCGAACCTGCAGGCAGGCGACTGGGTCTGTCATGTGTGGACCAAAAGAACCAATGAGCCAAGATCAGAAAACCTCTAAGTCCCACATGGTATCACAACAACTGCTGAAAGCCTCATCAGCAGTTTGACAAGTGCTGAAGACTTCAACAGCTGAAGATCAAGTGCTGAAGACTTCAACAGCTGAAGAACTAAAGTGCTGAAGTACAACAGCTGAAGAACACAAGTGCTGAAGCTGAAAGACCAAAGTACTGAAGTACAACAGCTGAAGAGTTTACAAGTACTGAAGATCAACAACTGATGTACAAAGTCTGAAGACAAAGACTGAAGACATCAGCTGATGATATCTACTGAAGTCATCAGGATGAAACACCTGAAGGTCAAAGTCTGAAGATCAAGTACTGAAGCCTCAGTAGTTTGTCACAACTGCTGAAGAGTACTTCTTCAGTAGTTGTGATATCAGTAGTTTTATATTTCTAGTTTCAGTAGTTTTATGTTCAGTAGTTTTGTAAAACGACTGAAGAGCTTGTTCTTCAGTCGTTGTAGTTTCAGTAGTTTTATATTTTGTACTTAACACTCTGATATGTTCTCAGTAGTTGTGAACATTTCAGTAGTTTGTTAAGAGTTAGTTATTTTTGTATTAGATCTGCCAGTTGTCACTTTCCGTGATAACAGCAGTGATTGTTGCACTCTATATAAGGAGTGACAACCTATTGTAATCGGTGGGCATGAATGAATGGAATGAATGAATGATTTGATTAGAAATATTCTACATCTATAAACATTCCTGAAATCAGAAATATATATTCTCTCCTATAACCGTATGCGCTCTTAATGCATACAAGTATCGATTGCTTGCTACAATTTGTCTAATTCCTGTTTGTATTCCGCTGCTTTGAATCCTAATACATCAAACTTGTGATCGCTGATCCTGTCAAATGGTATCAGAGCAGGTTAATCATTGATCGATCTAATAATTGATCATTGAAACTGCTATTCAAGATCTAAGTTTGATTGAATTAGCTTTTGTTTTTGCAAGAAACGGTTATAGAGATTGAATTTTCTGTATTTCTGCTCATTCATCCTGAGATCTTTTCTGGTTTTCATTGAGTTTGTTGTGGTCTGTTTAAAACTTTTAAAAGCTTGAATTAAATTGTTTTTGAACTGAAAATGACCACTCCCTCCAATGATCCTCACAATACTGGTTCCTCAACCAAGCCACCAATGCTGGTTAGGAATGAGTATAACATATGGCAAAGACGTATGCTCCATCACCTGTCTGTTAACAGCGCAGGTTGTTGGACATCAGTGGTACATGGTCCACACAAGCCTATGGTGAATAACCCGGAAACCAATCAAATGGTTCCGAAGAGGAGGGAGCAATACTCAGATGAGGATAAGAAGTTGCTTGAAATTGATGCAAAAGCCCATGGAATTCTGGCCATGGCACTGCCAAATGAAATCTATTCTGGGCTAATGCATCATGAAACTGCCCATGACCTCTGGAATGCCTTGAAAGAACAATTTGGAGGAACAGATGAGGTCTTGGCAAATAATAGAGAAATTCTTGCCCAACAATATGAGACATTCTCTCATAGAAAGGGTGAGACACTGACTCAACAATATGAGCGGTTCTCTTGTTTGATCTCTGAACTAAAAATGGTCAAACTTGAATACACCAATATTCAGATGAATAACAGATTTCTCAGATCACTGCCTGAGAGATGGGACACATATACTATTGTCCTACGCTCCAGTGCAAGTTTGGACAAACTATCTCTCACCCAACTCCATGGGAAACTGCTCACGTTTGAGAGAGAGATAGAAGAAGAGGAAAGCTGTCTTCATCTGGAAAGCTCACTGAAGACTTTGTACAGGCAACACTGCCTTGGTGGGTCATGAGTCAGAATATGCTTCATCTGAATGCCAGTATGATGAGCATATTAATTTCTCTTCAAGCACTTTGATTCTGCATTTGTGAGTGTTGATGGTCAGTTTACTGGGTGTAATAATGACAATCTATGCTTCATTATGGATGATCTCAAGGGGATTGCTGATGATGACTTAGAAGAGATGGATATTTTGAGCCAAATGGCCTTGATAAATATCAGATCTCAGAAGTTCTATAAAAGAACTGGAAGAAAATTCCCAGGACTCTCTGGCAAAACCAAAGTTGGTTTTGACAAGAGCAAGTTGAGGTGTCACAAATGCCAAAGGCTTGGACACTTTGCAAGAGAGTGTAGATCAACTGGATCTAACTCCACTGCACCCTTTGTGACTTTTCCTGGCAATAGTCAACAACACAGAGGGCAACATCCTGTCACTCTAGTCATCATCCTCACAACAATCTCCGGCATATTTTGTTCCTCAGGGTCAAATGCCATATCCGTACCCTTGTTATTACATGCCACAGTCAAATCAAGTTCAAGTTCCTATGGCACCACAACCTCATGCACTACCAGAACCTCAGCATCCCAATCTCATCAACAACCTCAACCTCAACAACACAGCTTCTTCACCCCAGGAGTTGTTGACTGGAGCAGTTTACCAGATGACATGTCTGGTCATGATCAACTGTTCTCAGGTGCTGGTCAACATGGTGGTGACAGTCCTTTTGGGAATCTAGCTCTTATGGCTTTGGAGTCTGCTGATACTTCATTTTCTAATGCCTCTACACCTCAGGTATCACAGGTATCCTCTGAGGCAAAAGCCAAATTATGTTCTGAACCATGCATAGCAGCATTTGCTTCCATTAGAGAAGCAAATGTAGCTCTAATTAATAAGAACATTGAGCTAGAACAAATAATTTCCAAAAACAAAGCTGAGTTTGAGTTTGTGCTCAAAGATAAAAATGATGAGATTTATAAACTGAATTGCCAAATAATTGATGATAAGGCTAGAGAAGAAGTACTTCTAGAGAAGTACAAAGATCTCAAAGAAACCCTTGCAGTTACCCAGGTAGAGTGTGATAGATGGGTACAATCATGCAAAGGTTTTGAAATGCTTCTTAGTAAGCAATCTGCTTCAAATGTGAAGTTTGGAATTGGTTACAATCACACTGCTCCACCTACAGATTTTACCCCAAGAGCAGAGGTAGAATCTGATGGTGAGAGTGATAACCAATCCATCACATCATGTGATCTACCTTCTGATACAGCACAATCAGAAGTAGCAGTCAGCATCAAGCCCTCTTTGAACCTATCAGCTGATGTTGATGGTTCAAATGCTGACTCACATGATTAATGAGTTGATCAACTCAGGAGTTAATTCTGAAGGTCCTGAAAGGACTAGAGAGCAGGATTTAACACCTGAAGTTCAAACTTCAACTGCTGTCAGTACTGAAGAGAAGAAAACTGCAGTAGAAAGAGTTTGAAGACTACTAAAGAGGCTGTCAAGAAAGCAACAATGCTTCCAAAGCATTGAAGAACAAGTCTTCAGTTGCTTCACCCTCTTTAGTTGATGATCAACCTAAGATGAAGAAGAAACCATGTGAAGTATGTGGTTTGTTCAATCATCTTACAGATGATTGTTGGTACAAAAGAGGTTCCAAACTCAAACAAAAAAGAAGAAATTAATGAGAAAATGGTAAAAATGAAAACTGAGTTTGAGACCACATTTGTATCAGCAACATCAAATCCTGTAACCCTTAAGTCCTCAAAGAAATCCAAAAAGGAAGGGGTTAAACAGGTGACAGCTGAGGGTGCTCAGAAGAAGAAGGTGCAACATAGGAACTTATCAAACTCCACTAGCAATGTGTCTGATGAGCTGAAAGCTTTATCACAAAATCAGACACAGCTGGTTATGATGGTTCAACATCTGTTGGGTAGAGTTAACCAACTAGATGCTCCTATGTTGAAACACAGAAAAGGAGGTCCAAGCCAAAGGACTCCTCTTCTACACCATCTTCTTCCTCTCAGGGTTGTTTCAAATAAACCTGTTAGTTTACCATCTATTGATGAGACCAGGCCCAAAACCAAAAAGGTTGGGTCTCTAAAACTAACTGATTGTTTATTATTGCAGGGTTCTTCAACATGCCAAAGTAGCATCTGGTATGTAGACAGTGGGGGATCTATGCACATGACTGGGAACAGCTCTCTTCTTCATGACTACTCTCAAGGAAAGAAGGGATTTGTCTCTTTTGGCAATGATGCTAGGGGTTACATCATCGGTAAGGGCTTTGTCTCCAATGGAGAAATCAAATTTGATGATGTTAATCATGTGGAAAATCTCAAGTACAACTCTTGAGTGTCAGTCAAATGTGTGATAAAGGCCATGTTGCCCTTTTCACCAGTCAAAACTGTAGGATTCTGTCATCCAAAGTTTTGCACTTGATTGACAAGGTGTTGGATGATCACACTCTCCTGAAGCCAACAGGACAGGAAGAGTGTATGCCTTAGATCTTTCTAAGAGAAGATCTCAAAGGCAATCCTTGCCTATTTTCCAAAGCCTCTTCTCAAGAATCTAAACTGTGGCACAGGAGGCTTGGTCATGTTAATCTCAAAAACATGAATCAGCTTACCCACAATAGTTTAGTCAGAGGCTTACCAATAAAGGAGTTCCACTGTGATGAAACCTGCACTGCTTGTTTAAAAGGAAAACAGCACAAAGTCTCATTCCCTCCTATTGAAGTGCCTAAGTCCACTGCCTGCTTGCAATTACTGCATATGGATCTATTTGGTCCTGTGAGAGTAATGAGCATGGCAAAGAAGAAATACTGTCTGGTAATTGTGGATGATTACTCCAGATTTGTATGGACTTTCTTTCTACATTCAAAGGATGAGGCTGCTCAGAAGATTATTCACTTTGTGCTGTATATTGAGAAGCAGTATTCCCTTCCAGTCAAGTGTATTAGGAGTGACAATGGAACTGAGTTCAGAAATCATACACTTGATGACTTCTATCTTTCAAAGGGAATCAAAAGGCAGTTCAGCATTCCAAGGACTCCAGAACAAAATGGAGTAGTGGAGAGAAAGAACAGGACCCTCATTGAAGCTGCAAGGTCCATGCTGGCTGACTCAGGTTTGCCACTGACCTTTTGGGCTGAAGCTGTCAACACAGCTTGCTATGTGCAAAATAGAGTTTTAGTAAATCAGAGGTTGATGAAGACTCCATATGAAGTTCTCCATCATTTGGCTCCTCTGATTTCATTTTTCAAAGCATTTGGGTGTCCCTGTTTTATTCTCAACACAAAGGATCAACTCCATAAATTTGATCCTAAGGTGGATGCAGGGTACTGTTGGTTATTCATCTACTTGCAAGGCATACAGAGTCTTCAACTGCAGAACAAAGATGGTTGAAGAAACTCTACATTTAAGTTCAATGAATCTCCAAAGGACAAGATTCCACAAAGCCCTGTGGAGTTATTTGATTTGGACATACTGCAATATGTTCCTTATCAAACTCCTGCTGTTGCTCCTGTCAACAGTTCACCACCTGGTGGTACTGCTGATGATGATGATGATTGCAGTACTCACCTCTTCAGGTTTAGTGATCAGCTGCCTGATTAGCTAGACCTGATGTTCCTGTAGCTCCAGTAGCACCATCCACAACAAATGCTGATGAGATCTCTTCGAATTCAACTTCCTTTGAATTACCATCCACTGATTGGTTTCAAGGAAATGATTCACCATCACCATCTGTTGCTGCTGAGCCTGCTACAAACACTTGCACAGATCTCATTGTGTATCAAGATCTGAAGAATCACCCTATGTCTCAAATCATTGGTGATATCACTGCTGGAGTATCAACAAGAAGTCAATTGTCAAATTTCTGCTTCTATGCTCTCTTCATCAGTCAGCAAGAGCCAAAGAATTATCACATTGCTTTAAAGGACAATGGATGGGTTGATGCCATGCAGCTTGAGCTTCTTCAGTTCAAGAAACAGCAAGTGTGGGAACTGGTTCCTCTACCTCCAGGTAAGTGTGCAATAGGCACTAAATGGGTGTTTAGGAACAAAACTGATGAAAATGGGCTTATTGTTAAGAACAAGGCCAGACTGGTTGTTCAGGGGTTTGCACAAGAAGAAGGTATTGATTATGATGAAACCTTTGCCCCTGTAGCCAGACTGGAAGCAATTCGATTGTTTTTAGCTTATGCTGCTTATCAAAACCTTAAAGTTTTTCAAATGGATGTCAAAAGTGCATTTTTGTATGGAAAATTAAAGAAGAGGTTTATGTATGTCAACCTCCAGGCTTTGAGGACAATAAACATCCTAATTGGGTGTATAAGCTTGATAAGGCTCTTTATGGGTTAAAACAAGCTCCCAGAGCCTGGTATGAGACATTATCAAACTTTCTTCTGGAAAACAATTTCACTAGAGGCTCCATAGATAAGACTTTATTCATTAAGAAAGCTGGGCAGCATAATCTACTTGTTCAAATTTATGTAGATGATATCATTTTTGCATCCTCTGATCCAAAGTTGTGTGATGCCTTTACAAAGTTGATGCAACAGAAGTTTGAAATGAGTGCCATGGGAGAATTACAGTTCTTTCTGGGGTTGCAAATCAAACAAAAGGCTGATGGAATTTTATTCATCAGTCCAAATATACAAAAGATTTTGCAAAAGTTTGATTTACAAAACTGTAAGCCTTGTTCTACTCCCATGTGCAGCACCACACAACTGGATACAGATCAGAAAGGTAAAGTGGTTGATGAAACACTTTACAGATGTATGATTGGGTCCTTGATGTATTTAACAGCTTCTAGACCAGATATTATGTTTGCTACATGTGTTTGTGCTAGATTTCAGGCTGCACCTAAAGAGTCTCATCTGATTGCAGTCAAGAGGATCTTTAGATATCTGCAAGGCACTCCATCTCTAGGTTTATGGTATTCTACTGGACATTCTGGTAAATTAGTTGCTTTTTCTGACAGTGACTATGCAGGGTGTAAGTTGACCAGGAAATCAACTTCTGGTGGATGTCAATTCCTAGGCAACTGCTTGATTTCTTGGCAGAGCAAGAAACAGACCTCAGTTGCTACATCAACTGCTGAAGCAGAGTACATTGCTGCTGCAAGTTGTACATCTCAGGTACTCTGGCTTCAAAACCAACTTTTGGATTATGGCATTACAGAGACTAAGACTCCATTGTTAATGGATAGTGCTTCAGCTCTTTGCATTGTCAAAAATCCAGTCCAGCACTCTAGGACCAAACATATAGAGATCAGACATCATTTTATAAGGGATTGTTTTGAAAAAGGTCTGATTGATCCTAAGTTTGTGCCTAGTGCTGATGAGCTTGCAGACATTTTTACTAAGCCTTTGGATAGTTCAACTTTCCAAAACCTGGTGTTAAGGCTTGGTATGCTGCAGCTAGAATAAGTGACAACTACTGATGATCTTAGTAATAAGTACTGATGATCATTAGTACCTATGTCACATATAAGTACTGATGAGCTTTTTACCCTCAGTAGTTTTATAACTACTGAAGGCTAAATGTCTCACAAGTACTGAAGTACTTCATCTGTTCTAAACTACTGATGTAGTTACAACTACTGATGCAGTTACAACTACTGCAATCAGTAAAAACAGATAAGTACTGATGTCCTATGAAACAACTGAAATCAGCCAAAAAGACTGATGAATGTGTTGAGGACAGTATGAAACAGCTGAAAAGCTAAGAATTGACGAAAACAGCTGAAGAGAACTTTCTCTTCAGTCGTTTGTACAACTGCTGTTTCATTCTAAACAACTGAAGCAAAACCACGTCTTCAGTAGTTTTATAACTACTGATGACTAATACCAAGTCTTCAGTTGTTTACAACAGCTGATGACAAAACCACTGTCTTCAGTAGTTTCATAACTACTGATGACAAACACCAAGTCCTCAGTTGTTTCAATCATCTGAAGTCAAAACCACGGTCTTCAGTAGTTTTCTAAACTACTGATGCCTAACACCACGACTTCAGCTGTTTCAACGTCTGAAAGGATAATACCATGTCAACGGTCGTTTAAAACTACTGATGACTAACACCACATCCTTCAGTCGTTTTCTACCCGTACCCTATATATATCCCTGACCTAAGCCTCAATGCTTCATCTTCTTCAAACCTAACGTTCCTCTCCAAAACTTCCCTCTTCTCCATGGCGTCCATGCAAATTAAACCGCGACACAACTGTGTTGCCTACCTCACTAAATCGCCCATCTGGACTAAGTTCGATACTGCTATCGATCTTATGGTTCAGTCCCAATACAACACGGCATTTCTTCTGAATCCCATACTACATGCCGAATCCTTGCACAATTTTGGATGAACGTTACTGTTACCACTGGGGAGAACAACACACCATCCCTCCAGTCGGTCGTAAACAACAAAGAAGTAGTCATCACTCCTGAATAATCCGCCAAATTCTTCACTGAATGATGCTAGTTCTCCTGCTGGATATCCGAAGGGCACCATAGATCTATCCTTTGCCAACATGGATATCAAGGCGATCTCAGTGCCTCCACTATCATGAAGAAACACTTTAATGACGCTGAGCGCCTGATTTTTCACATGGTGAATGTATGTTTGGCCCCTAAGACGTCGTCTTGGGATCAAATGTCGACAAAATGGCAGCAGGTAATGTATTCTATTCTTGAGCAACAACCACTTAATTTTCAGAAATAATATTTTTAGAGCTCAAGGATATGGCTCAAAAACTAACTGCCAACCGTTGGATACTATATCCACGGTTCATAATGGCCATCATTACAAACCAGCTTAATGCTGAGGGACTTGTTGGCTTGGGAGTCCCTGCTACGGCTGTTCTGCCGGAAGTATACTCCCGGCACAACTCTGACCAGACACTCAAAATGGCTGCCAAGCTGCGAAAACCCACGCAGCTGGAACCCACAGCCACCACCTCCAAATCCAAAGTCCCCACCAAACCCACCAAAAAGAAACCCAAAACGGCTACTCAGGGAATTGAGTCCCCTGAGGATGCCCCTGCAACACAAACGCAGGATATATCCACTAGTCCAAACCCCCTAGTGGACAATGACTCTTCCAGCCATAGCCGCTCAGGCTTCCTCTCAACAGGAGCCTGCAGCAACCACACAAGGGGTACCTACATATCTGGGATCTTCCTCACTTGAGGAGATTGCCATTGAAGAGCACCAACCTCCCCAGGTGCACACTGCTTCTATCCCTTCACCCCAAACAACGCCCCTCACAGCCCAACTTTAATAGTTGCACAAGTGCTGACTCAACTGCACTCCTCACCCCCTCCCCAGAAACCACTTACTACTGGGAATACCTCTACAATTGAGGGGGAGGAACACAGTGCACTTGAGAACCCACAGCACAGGGGTTTACCACTTCTATCTCCTGGTGTAGACAAGGAGCTTAGAATATCTAGTGAGGCTGCCACCTCCTCTGACTCAGCACATGATCAGAATGAGGCTGGTAACATTGCTAAGACCTCACTAGAGGCAACAGCTGATGATGGACACTGTCCTGAGGCTGGAAGTCCCCAGTACCAAGCACAAGGGGCACATGCACCAACTGGTCTACACCCAGTGCATGTAAATCCTGCTCTAAGCAGGAGGTCAGATGATTCAGTTTCGGCTGATGATGACCTGGGCTTTTTCTATGATGTTCTTGCCCAGAACACAATCCTTGAAGAGAAAGTCAGTAGGCTGCAAAACCTACTTGACCAACTCTCACAAGGAGAAAGACCATCTGCCTCTACCCACCCACAGATGGCACCTTCACTTGAAGGTTCCCCAAACACTGAGCCACTCCAAACTCAACCACCTGCCTCTGCTTCAGGCCCTACTTCTCAGGAACAGAACCCTCCTGAGCAAATAGGTGCTGTACTTCAAAATTCCCTCCCTCTCATCACACCCATAATCACTGATATTGTGACTAAAGCCATTGATGAGAGGCTTTCCTCAACTTTACAGCCCTTGGTTGATGCTGCTGTCCAAAAGACTCTTTCTGCGGTACAAACCCCTTCCTCCAATGCAACCAAAAGGGGGAGAGTACTGCAGTGAAAGAAAAGAAGAGGAAAAGAACAGAGGAAAAGAAGAAGAGAAGCAAGCCCAAGAGGAGGAGAAAGAAAAGCAACCCTGCTCACTTACAAGCGAAAGAGAAGTGCTGATGATCACACTGCTGAAGACAAATCCTTGGAGGAGCTGGTCAAGAAGCTGACACTACACACAGCGATCCATGGATAAAATAATTGAACAACTCTTCAGGCAGGGGTTGACACAGCCACACTGGATAGTGAGATCAGAAGGTTGGAAGTGCAAGAGATACAAACCCGATGGGCAGGGTATGATGCTCTTGAGAAAGAGAGATTGGAAATAATGATCCGCTTTATTGCAAAATACTTAGGAAGATCATTAGTGGAGATCGCGCATGGACCAGGGACAACATTCTGGCTATAGCCACCAGAATCTGTCTGTCTGAGCAATTCAACAAAGGGATTATTGTGGAAGCCCTTGATGAGGCTGGGGCTGGTAAAAGGTTAGAGATGGCTAAACTCACAAAGGCGAAACTAACTACAAAGATGCTAGATCAACCTTCCCTTCCACCCACTCAAACAGATCCTATCCCTCAAATCTCCCAACCAATCTCTAAGCCAAAATCCAAACATCCTCATTCTTCAAAACCAATTCCTTCACCAACCCAACCATCATCCAGTGATGTACCAGAAGGAGGAGAAGGGTGCTGAGGAGATGGAAGAAGAAGAAGAAGAAGAGGATGAAGATGATAGTCTGCCACTCTCTGCTGTTCTGAAGCTACCAAAACCCGAAGTCAACCCATGATCACACCTGACTCTCAAAGGGAAATGGTCAGAGTCAAGATAGAAGAAGAAGAACAGCAGAAACAGCACGATGAGCAACTGTTGAAGATGGTTGACAAGAATTTCCTCAGTCATCATCTATTCAAGCCATGAAAGGGCATGCTCAAAGGCTGTACACTCTCAGGCACACCTTTCAGTATCAGAAGGAGAGAGTGAGAGTATGGCCAGACCCCAGGGTGAGTTCTAGAATCCATAAAAGAACTATTCCACACAGATACAATGGCCAGGTACGAAAAACAATAGAGTCTACCATCATGTTGGCCGTTGTAGTCTCACCTTGGGAAATCATTGATGAATTCAAGAAAGCTCACCAAGCAAAGAAGACCCCTCAAGCTTTACTAGAAAACAAGATGATTAAGAAGGGGTTGTTATATAAAAAGCTTGAAGACATCCAGAAGAATGAGCTCCAGTTACTCCTTGAAGGCACACCACTGATGAATGTTTATAGGGAGGTAACTACGGTGGAGCTGAAAAATGGCAGGACCATGAAGTACTTATCAGAGTACTATGGTCCAGAGTTCTTCTTCGAAGGAGGAGTAGAAGAACTCTCTCAGGAGGAACAAGTTGTTCTTCTTGAGGCCTATGTTCGTGAGTCATACAGACTCATTATGGGGAAGTAAATCATGAATGGGATAACAACTCTGTGTCCAGTTCCCCAAAACAGAGTTCCCATTCATACTCTGCCAAACAAATATTTGAGATTTCTTCCCAGGCCGGAGCTTACATGGGTCATCTTCTCTACTGATCAAGAAGGAAAAAGACCAACATTTTGCCAACAATAAGTGGGATAATAAATAAGTTAGAGGTTTTGGCTGCATTGGTTCAGGGGGAGTTTGTTGGACCAAAAGAACCAATGAGCCAAGATCAGAAAACCTCTAAGTCCCACATGGTATCACAACAACTGCTGAAAGCCTCATCAGCAGTTTGACAAGTGCTGAAGACTTCAACAGCTGAAGATCAAGTGCTGAAGACTTCAACAGCTGAAGAACTAAAGTGCTGAAGTACAACAGCTGAAGAACACAAGTGCTGAAGCTGAAAGACCAAAGTACTGAAGTACAACACTGAAGAGTTTACAAGTGCTGAAGATCAACAACTGATGTACAAAGTCTGAAGACAAAGACTGAAGACATCAGCTGATGATATCTACTGAAGTCATCAGCTGATGAAACACTGAAGGTCAAAGTCTGAAGATCAAGTACTGAAGCCTCAGTAGTTTGTCACAACTGCTGAAGAGTACTTCTTCAGTAGTTGTGATATCAGTAGTTTTATATTCTAGTTTCAGTAGTTTTATGTTTCAGTAGTTTTGTAAAACGACTGAAGAGCTTGTTCTTCAGTCGTTGTAGTTTCAGTAGTTTTATATTTTGTACTTAACACTCTGATATGTTCTCAGTAGTTGTGAACATTTCAGTAGTTTGTTAAGAGTTAGTTATTTTTGTATTAGATCTGCCAGTTGTCACTTTCCGTGATAACAGCAGTGATTGTTGCACTCTATATAAGGAGTGACAACCTATTGTAATCGGTGGGCATGAATGAATGGAATGAATGAATGGATGAATGAATGATTTGATTAGAAATATTCTACATCTATAAACATTCCTTAAATCAGAAATATATTCTCTCCCTATAACCGTATGCGCTCTTAATGCATACAAGTATCGATTGCTTGCTACAATTTGTCTAATTCTGTTTGTATTCCGCTGCTTTAATCTAATACATCAAACTTGTGATCGCTGATCCTGTCATCATGCGTGAGACGTGCGATGGTTGGGTGAGTCGTGCGACTCAGTCATGCGATTGTGTTTGGGCAGACGAATCTGCGACTAGGGATGTCATGCGACATGAGTTGTGTGATCGAATGAATGTGCGTGCGTTTGAGTCAAGCGGATGAGTGTGTGTGCGATTGAGTCAATGGGGGTGAATGAATGCAATGCGACTGTGCGTGCATTCGCACGACTGAGGCAATCGTCGAATGAAGTTTCAGAGTACGAATGAAGCTGATTCGTACGGATATTGAGTTGATTGTGCGTATGGAGGTAAGTCGTGCGATTGAGTGTTGTGTGGACGACTGAATGCCAGTCGTACGAATGAAGAGGTGAATCGCGCCAATGAAGCGTTTGTACGATGAAGGTTGATCGTACGAATGGACGTTGAGTCGAGCGTCGGTCCTGTTGTGTGACTGATGATGTTGAGTGTGAATTTCCTCTTGAACGTCTGATGATGAAAGGTTACATCAGTAAAAGTGTCATTGCTTGACCACAAAGATTAAAGTCAACACTATCAACATGCACATACTATTTCAATTGAAATCAACCTAACATTTTACAATTATCGACAACCCATTTGGAACTACAAATACTTAACAAGTGTTATCTTTCATAACAATGAGATCATTACACGGATGTCATAAGCAATGACGACTACTCTTAGTACTTGGATCTACATAAGATCTGATGCGTGTGTCCGCTTGTGTGTGTGCTACCCACGACCAAACCGATACAACCCGAACCAACCAAACATTACTATACGCTTTATACACATCATTAATGCTTAACAATAACTGTCAATAGGTGTTTGACTGTTCATTGCATTCAACTGTTGGGAATCTTGATCATTCATACTTACCACTTAACATGTGAGTTTCGGGCCCCCTTTTTATGCTTATACTACTTTACAACATTTACAAACATGGGGGAAAAGTATGCTTGCCCGTTTTCTATGTTGTACAACATACATACAATTTACATACTTGGAATCAACGTGCTATTGTTTTGTGGGTACTTATCTGATACATGCTTGAGTCTGCTTTGTGGTTCTTTCTTACAACCATTTAGTTCCAGTGTGGGAACCGACGGATAGGTATTGGTAGTACTACTGGGTTGACACCCCCACCCTCGTGTTGGTATACTAGTTAGTACCAACAAAAGCCAGGAACGGGCCTTGGGTGAATATATTCCGACAAGATTCTTTGTGTACGTCGTTAGGTTTTTGTAAAGCTCTTGTCATGTGATTTGCTTGCTTATAACTGTATGCACGGTATTCTGCAACAACTTTATACATCATCATTACTTATTTACTTTTAAACTTGCGAGCTCACCAACAATTTTGTTGACCATTTTAAGCATATCTTTTCAGGTGATCATGCTAGCTGAAGTTCTAGGTGTGCTGCCTTAGTTGAGACCCTAGGATGCATTTCCGGGCTAAACTTGTCATTTTGAAAATAATTGTTGTATCTGTTTCAAACAACATTACACTTGTAACTTGTTCCCGGGTTGTGGGAATTGCATACAATGTTATTATCTATGTTTATCTTATATCATGTTTATGCTTATGGCTATATGGTCGTGATTACTGACTAAACACGACACAAGTCCCCTTGTTGTCGGGTGTCGTCATGACACGCTTGTCATCATTATTATTATTGCATCTTTATCGCTTACCATGTGTTATGACGATTCCTGTCTCGTTACATCCCCGTGTTTCTGCTCTTAGCGGGGGTGTGACAATCTCTATCGCTTACCATGCGTTATGACGATCCCGTCTCGTTACATCCCCGTGTTTCCGCTTTCAGTGGGGGTGTGAGAGACTGGTATCAGAGCCATTGGTTATAGAGAATTAGACAATTCACTTGACCTAGACTATAACCTAGGAACCTTCATGTAGATTTGCATGCTAGGGTTATGTGCATTTTATATCTCGTGTATGTGTTTCTCTTTACTTGATTCGTTTATCTATCTGTTTCGTGATCTTTTCACCCTATGAGAGAGCCCTTGTGCTCACTCTTTATGGATGCTTCTATTGGATGTTTCGTTCCCTCTACGCGCCGAGTTGGTTTATCTAACCCGGGTATTAAACCCGAAGAGATCTCCACAGATCATGCTATTACGCCTGACCTGGACATTGAGAATTACCCTGAGGAGGTATGTCTGAAACCTTGAAAGAGGAGGAGATAGACAACCTTTGCTAGACTAACGTGATTATATGCATGGGTTGTAATTATTATGATGGATTACTGTTGGAACATTTCCAATTCATGTTGTGAGAATTACACGACTTGTATGTGATGTGTGGTAACAACAAGTGATGATTATCTTAGAATGTTGGACTTTGATGAGTAGTATGGTTAATATGCTTCGAAATGGTTTAAAGCTTGTGTTTACTACTTCTATGATTAGAAAATGCCACCTCGAAGAGTTACCCGCAGCAACAGTGGCGGAAGTGAAGCTCCGAGGGAAGAGGCAGAGGCAGAGGTAGAGCACCAAGAACAAATGATGGCCTTGCCAGCAATAATCAGGAAACAGGAAACGCTGACGTGGCAGCTCTGATCGCTTAACAGCTGGTCGCACTGATCTCGACTATTGTGGCCCAAGTGAGCAATGCTCTTCAAAATCCCCACCCCCACGGGGTTGGTGGCAATGGTAATGAAGATGGTAGGAACCCGACTGAGAACGAGAGTAACCAGAAGACCGGGAATGGTGGTACAGCCGGTAATGAGACTGGGGTTGTTAATGAGACTAGGGTTGTTAATGCTAGAAGGGGGTGTTCGTACGAGGAGTTTGTGGCCTGCAAACCGAAGGAATTTGATGGAAAGGGCGGAGCTAGAGCCCTGACCAGATGGCTTGAGAAAATGGAGGCAGTAATTGACATCAGCGAGTGCCTCGACAGCCAAAAATCAAGTACGCCACGTGCTCACTACAGGGCAAGGCACTAACTTGGTGGAACACTCAGATACAGGCTAGGGGAAGAGAATCGGCGATGCAGATGTCATGGGATGAGTTTAAAGCCTTAATCACTGAGGAATACTGCCCCCTCAATGAGATGCAGAAATTGGAGCATGAATTCTGGAATCATGCTATGGTGGGGGCTGGGCACGCCACCTACACTGATTGTTTTCATGAGTTGGCAAGATTGGTTCCACATCTGGTCACTCCGGAATCAAAGAGAATCGAGAGGTATATTTAGGGACTTGCGCCTCAAATCCGGGCAATGGTGACAACAGCTGCTCCTCCTACGATCCAAGCGCAATTCTGAAGGCTGGCGCTCTAACTGATGAGATAGTGAGAACAGGGGTATTGGAAGGGGAGCAGAGAAGAGAAAAGATGTTGGGGAAACGAGCTGGTCAAGTGCCGGGAAATTTGATAAAAGGGCCAAGACAACCAGAAACTTTGTGGCCGTGACACAAGGCAGGAGAGAGTATGTTAGGCTGCACCCCAAATGTAATAGGTGCAACTTCCATCATCCCCAGCAATGTCGTGCCGGTGTGCGCGAACTGTAGACGCCCGGGGCATCTAGCAAAAGACTACAGAACGGCGCCGAATCTAGTGGCACCAGTCAACGCGGTTAACCCCGCCAGAATGCCAGGGGCTATTATGAGTGTGGAAGCCCTGATCATTACAGAAACATGTGCCCCAGCTGAATCGGGCACTGGGTCAACAAGGGAACAACCAGCAACCGTGATGGCCATAGCTGGAAATCAAGGCCTGGCAAATCAAGGGAATACAGCTCGGGGACGTGCATTCGTCATTGGAGCCAACGATGCCCATCAGGACCCAACGTTTTCACGGTACGCACTTACTCAATAATCACTTCGCATCTATATTTTTTCATACTGGAGCAGACAATAGCTTTATATCTTCTGAGTTTGTGAAATTGCTTGAATTGAGTCCTGTAGGCTAGAAACTAGCTACTCCGTAGAAATGGCCAATGGTAGGGTTGTTCAGGCTGATGAATTATTAGAAAGTGCTCGTTGATACTAGAGGACCATGCCTTGATATAGATTTGATACCCTTTGAGTTAGGAAGTTTCTATGTGATTGTGGGAATCGATTGGTGTCGAAACACGGAGCTAAGATTGTCTGTCGGGATAAAGTAGTACGAATCCCCATGCCAAACGGGGAGTTGCTCAGAATTCAAGGAGAACGACCGGGAAGAAACCTAAAGCTTATCTCCTGCATGAAAGCACGCCGAAGTTTACAAAAACAGTGCTTCGCTTTTCTGGCTCTTGTGGTAGAAAAGAAGGAGGAAGAGAGGAAATTGGTAGATATTCCGGTAGTGCGGGACTACCCAGATGTATTTCCTGATGACTTGCCTGGTTTGCCTCCTCCACGACAGGTGGAATTTCGTATAGAGTTGGTTCCTAGAGCTACGCCGCTAGCAAAGACACCATACCGGTTAGCACCGTCTGAAATACAGGAATTATCTAGTCAGTTACAGGAACTACTGGAGAAGGGTTTCATTCGGCCGACTCACTCACCATGGGGAGCACCAGTGTTATTTGTCAAAAAGAAAGATGGTTCGTTCCGAATGTGTATTGATTACCATGAGTTGAACAAGTTAACTGTGAAGAATCGGTATCCTCTCCCCAGGATCAACGATCTGTTTGACCAGCTGCAAGGAGCTTCGTATTTCTCCAAGATCGACCTTCGTTCTGGATATCATCAACTAAGGGTTTTCGAGGAGAACATACCAAAAATAGTGTTTAGAACTCGTTATGGGCACTATGAGTTCTTGGTCATGCCATTTGGGTTGACTAACGCACCAGTTGTGTTTATGGACCTAATGAATCGGGTGTGTAAACCTTACATGAATAAGTTTGTGATCGTATTCATAGACGATATACTTATCTACTCCCGATCGAAAGAGGATCACGAAGAACACCTTCGGGCAATACTGGAAGTGTTACGGGAAGAGAAACTCTTCGCCAAGTTCTAAAAGTGTGAATTCTGGTTACGGGAAGTGAAGTTTTTGGGTCATATGGTTAACGAGGATGGGATTCATGTAGATCTCGGCAAGATCGAAGCGGTGAAGAAATGGGATACACCTCAGACACCATCAGAGATACGACAATTCTTAGGATTAGCCGGGTACTATCATCGCTTCATCGCGGACTTTTCAAAGATCGCTCAACCGTTAACACTGCTGACTCAGAAAGACAAGAAGTTTGATTGGGGACATGCACAAGAACAAGCATTCCAAACGTTGAAAGAGAAGTTGTGCAATGCACCAATATTGTCCCTCCTAGGCGGAACTGATGATTTTGTGGTATACTGCGATGCTTCACATCAAGGATTGGGATATGTACTAATGCAGAAGGATAAGGTGATTGTCTACGCTTCGCGACAACTTAAGGTGCACGAAAAGAACTATACAACCCATGATTGGAGTTGGGCGCTGTAGTATTTGCACTTAAGATATGGAGGCATTACCTGTATGGAACCAAATGCATAATCTACACTGATCATAAGAGCCTGCAACATATCCTGGATCAGAAAGAGCTTAACATGCGTCAATGACGTTGGGTAGAGCTTCTTAGTGACTACGATTATGAAATCCGGTATCATCCAGGGAAAGCCAACATGGTGGCTGGTGCTTTAAGCCGCAAAGAACGCGCGAAACCACTACGTGCTCGAGCGTTGGGGTTGACTATTCAAATGAATTTTAAAGCTCAGATCCAAATTGCACAAAGTGAGGCATTGAAAGAAGAAGAAAACCTTGCGGGAGAAGAATTCCAAGGGTTGGATAAAAAATGATTTGCAAGGATGATGGTATACAGTACTTCATAGATCGTATATGGGTACCCAGATGGGGAGGTTACGTACCTTGGTCATGGATGAAGCACACAAGACGTGATATTCTATTCATCCTAGTGCAGACAAGATGTACCATGATCTTAAGGATCTGTACTGGTGGCAGCATGAAGAAAGACATTGCTATGTACGTAAGCAGAGCTTGACATGCTTGAAAGTTAAAGCTGAACATCAGAAACCATCGGGATTATTACAGCAACTTGAAATTCCCGAGTGGAAAGGGAGAACATAGCTATGGATTTTATTACCAAACTCCCTAGAATGAGCAGCGGGCATGATTTGATATGGGTCGTAGTGGATCGGATGACGAAGTCAGCTCATTTCTTGCCGATCCGAGAATACTACAAAATGGATAAGTTGGCGAGATTGTACACAAAAGAGGTCGTGACAAGACACGGAGTACCGGTGTCAATCATATCCGACCATGACAGCCGATTTACCTCACGATTTTGGCAGACACTACAGAAAGCGATGGGCACTCGATTAGATATGAGCACAGCCTATCACCCTCAGACAGACGACCAAAGTGAACAGACTATAAAAACATTGGAAGATATGCTGAGGGCATGTGTAATCAATTTTGGTGGTAGTTGGGACACTCATTTACCGTTGATTGAGTTCTCTTACACAACAGCTACCATACCAGTATTGGGTGTGCTCCGTTCGAAGCATTGTATGGAAGAAAATGCAGATCTCCTGTCTGTTGGGCCGAGATTGGGGAAAGTCAGTTAACAGGCCCAGAGATCATTCAAGAAACAACCCACAAGATTTTCCAAATCAAAGACAGACTAAAAGCTGCTAGAGATCGCCAAAAGAGCTATGCCGATAACCGCGGGAAGCCTCTAGAATTTAACATCGGAGATCACGTTTTACTCAAAGTCTCTCCTTGGAAAGGAATTGTTCGGTTTGGAAAGAAAGGGAAGTTAGCCCCAAGATACGTAGGACCATTCAAGATTACAGAAAGGATTGGTCCAGTGGCTTACTGATTAAGGTTGCCACAAGAACTCAGCGGCGTACATGATACTTTCCATGTGTCGAACCTCAAGAAGTGTTTGGCTAACGAATCATTTCACGTACCAATTGAGGACATCAAGATTGACGAAAAGCTTCATTTTGTTGAGGAACCCATTGAGATCATGGACCGAAAGGTCAAACAATTGAAGCGCAGTAGAATACCAATTTTTCGCGTGAGATGGAATTCAAAACGAGGGCCAGAGTTTACATGGGAATGGGAAGATCAGATGAAACTTAGATATCCACATCTGTTCGAGGATGACACTCTTGGACCTAACTCCAGCTGAATTTGGGACGAAATTCTCTCAACTAGGAGATACTGTGACATCCGTCACCACAAGGTCCGTCAATTAACGTGATTATCCGTTAACTTTTCCTTGATCGTTCATTCCTCATCTTTATTAACTCCTTGTGTGGATATCCTACTTGCTTTATTATCTTTGTGCTTGTGTTTCTTTCGTGAACGTGTGCTATGCTTAAAAACTTTTACAAATTTCATCACCATTATCACTAAATATATCATTTTTATATAAAATTATTGTCATTAATGAAACCATTTTTAGTGCAAATTACCATTTATTCACTCCCATAATTAATGTAACAAACACTTTTAAAGTCGTTTTCAACCGAAACAAACTTTGGGAACTCGGGGGCTAAGTGCCAGGACTAAAATTGACATTTTGCAAACTTGGGATGGGTATAAAAACCTCCATTCCCAGCCATTCTTTATTCTTCATCTTCTTCACTTCTTCTTCATTCTTCTTCTTCACCTTACATCTTCTTCTTTGCACCAAAACCGCCCTGTTTCGTCTTGTTTTCGTCATCTAGACTTCATCTACAACCTAGTCTACTCCATCCTTGTAGGTAGACGACCTTGGTTGTCCCTTTCTTGCTCGTTTTACTGTTGTCCATTTCTAGGGTTTCGGGTGTTTGGGTTCAACCCGAACACAAGAGGTCGTGTGGGTGTGTGTGATGTCTTTCTGCATGTGCTTCTTGTTTGTGTGTGTTTGTAGTGTGTTTCTAGAAGTTCTTGTTGTGTAAAACTCGTGCATGGAGCAACTGGAGGCTGCTCTGCACTTCTGCAGTCGCGATTCTGCTGTTTGGGCGACTGGGTCGATCATGCGACTGAGCCGTGCGACTAGGTGAGCCGTGCGACTGTGTGTGTGTGCGATTCAGTCATGCGGATGAGTGATGCGTGTGATTGAGTCAATGCGGATGAATGAGGTGTGCGATTAAGTCAATGCGGATGAATGTGTGCGATTGTGCGTGTATCGCATGACTGAATGCCAGTCGCACGAATGAAGGTTAATTCGTGCGTATGGAGGTTGAGTCGTGCGATTGGGTGTTGTGTGGTATGATTGAATGCCAGTCATACGAATGAAGGTTCAATCGTATGAATGAAGCTGATTCATACGAATGAAGGTTGATTCGTGCGAATGGAGTGTTGAGTCGAGCGCCTGGTCTTGTCGTGTGATTGAAGATGCTGTGTGTGTGAATTTCCTTCTTGAATGTCGTGTGATGATAAGGTAACATCAACACAATTGTCATTGCTCGACCACAAAGATTAAAGTCAACGCTATCAAGGCTACAAATACTATTCCAAATCAAACCAACCTAACATTTTACAATTATTAACAACCCATTTGTGACTACTAATATTTAACAAATATTTCTCCTATAATAATGGATCTTTTACACAATATCACCGGCAATGGCGACGGTTTCTAGTACTTGGATCTACATAAGATCTAATACGTGTGTCAGCTAGTGTGTGTTACGCGCGACCGAACCGATACAACCCGAACTGACTGAACATTACTATTTGCTTTATGCATATCATTAATGCTTAACAATAACTATCAATAGGTGTTTGACTTTTCATTACATACAATACTTAGGAACTTTGATCATTCATACTTACCACTTAACAAGTGAGTTTCGTGGCCCTTTTTATGCTTATACAACTTTTCAATCATTTACAAATATGGAGGAAAAGTATGCTCACCCGTTTTCTATGTTGTACAACTTACATACAATTTACATACTTGGAATCAATGTGATACTGTTTTGTGAGTACTTATCTGATACATGCTTGGGTCTGTTGTGTGGTTCTTTCTTTACAACCATTTAATTCCAGTGTGGAACCGACGGATAGGTATTGGTAGTACTACTTGGGTTCACACCCCCACCCTCGTTGTTGGTATACTAGTTAGTACCAACAGTCACCAGGAACGGGCCTTGGGTGAATATATTCCGACAAGATTCTTTGTGTACGTTGTTAGGTTTGGTTGTAAAGCTCATGTCATGTGATTTTGCTTACTTATAACTATATTCACGGTATTCTGTAACAACTATTATACAGCATCCATTACTTATTTACATTTAAACCTGTGAGCTCACCAACAATTTTGTTGACCATTTTGAGCATATCTTTTCAGGTGATCATGCTAATTGAAGATCTAGGTGTGCTGCCTTAGTGGAGGCCCTAGGATGCATTTTGTGGCTAAACTTTGTCATTTTGAAAACATTTGTTTTAGTTTGCTTTAAACAACATTTTTCTTTTGTAACTTGTTCTCGGGTTGTGAGAATTGCATACAATGTTATCATCTTTGTTTATGTGAATCATTTACCATGTTTATGCTTATGGCTATGTTGTCATGAATATTGACTAAACACGACACAAGTCCCCTTGTTGTCGGGTGTCGTCATGACACGCTTGTCATCCTTTATTATATTGCATCTCTATCGCTTACCATGTGTTATGATGATCCCATCTCGTTACATCCCCGTGTTTCCGCTTTTAGCGGGGGTGTGACATGATGGCTTAGGGCAGTTTGGCTTATGAGCTCATCAGGCTGAGCATGAGAAACCTCAGCATTGATCCTTGAATAGATGGGAGTGGTCTGCTCCCTAGGAGAAGTGGGAGCTCCAGTATCCACTTCCTCCTCTATGGGTGAGTGTATGGGAGCCTCCACAGACTAAATAGTCTGAGCAGGGGTTTGTTTGGATTTTCTTTGGTAGGTGATGGTGATTTGTGGCTGTTTAGGTGGTTGGGAAGTAGAAGGTGTGGGTTCAACACTAGCTGGTGCTGCTAGGTTGTCACCTTGAGCAATGAGCTCTAACATTTTTTGGACCAGAGCTATTTCTACCCCAGAGAAGCCAACAGTGGGCTTTCTCAGTATTTTGAAGATGCCAGGCTTCATCTGTCCTAGTTTAAGAATGTTACCTGTTCCCCTTAATTGTTAGCCCAGTTCACAGTTAAGAATGTACTGGACATATCTAGGGAACATGTAATATTCTAAGGAGTCCAAGTTTGCAAGTAAATTAGTGTAAACAAATTGAGAATACCTTAACTTGACCCCCTGAATCATTCTATGGATAATGAAGGAGAGATCCTCAAGAATCTGGTCCCATCCACCATGCTTGTTTGATAAGCTGTGGATAACCACATGGAGCAGGAGGTCTCCACTGGGATGAGACCTTCCCTTTCTTGAAGGTCTTGACAGAGTAATCTCCCTCATACCCTATCTGCTCAAAAGAATGATTGACAACTTCCTTTAAGAAGAACACCTCACCTTCTTCATCATCCAGCTGAAGATGCATGTTGATGATGGCTGGAGTGATGAAGACTGTTCTCCCTTGCACTGTGGCAGACAGTGCCTTCTCCCCATCCTTTACGACCTCTTGGCAGGTCTCCCATAATTCTAACAGATGATCCTCATAGAGTGGAGGATCAATGGTTAGGGAGGTGAAGTAGTTGGACAATGCTAAGAAGCGATAAACCTCTGAGAAATGAGGATCTTTCTCAGAGCTTAACAGAGCAACTTGATTATGTTACCTGTGTAACTGCATGGTAAAGTTTGGGTCATTTCTATGAAGAGGGTTGGCCATTTTGATGTAGCTTAAGGATGAAGAAAGAAAGAAGAAAGAAATTTCAGAGATAAATTTAGGATTTTAGGTTTGGAGGAAGAAGCAGATAATAGAAAGAGGAGGAAACCATTGGGTGTATATGTGAAAAGGATTTCAGACAAAGTTTAATGAAAGAGGATAAACTTTGAAATCCGAATGTGGTCCCACATCTGAAAAGTAGTTTACTTTTGCTCAAAAAGTAGTTTTCTTGGAAGTCAAAAAGCTTCCGAAGGTAAATTATCTTCGGAAGTTTTAATGAAAAAGCTTCCGAAGCTAAAATGACTTCGGAAGAGTTTCCTGAGAGTTTTGAAAATTTTGCTTTGGAAGAAAATTAAAACTTGAATGCTTTGTTCACAAAAGAACAAAGCTTCCGAAAGTTAATTTGCTTTGGAAGAAAAAGGACCTTGAAAACATATAAGTGTCTGAGACAAGCATTTAAGCTTCGGAAGATATTTCAGAAATCTCTTCCGAAGGTAAAATTTCTTAGATAGTTATTTGTTTTGGAAGTATAATTTTCTTCGAAGATAAAAACATATCTTCCGAAAGATCAGAAATTTGCAAAAATCCAAGGAAAGTCTTCAAAAAGATTTTCATCCAAAGAAAACAAGAGCTTATGAAAGTGATGAACTAGACAACTTAGGACACATATATTTTAAGAAATAATAAGAATTAGTTTTAAGAAAAAGCTACTCAAAGTTAATCATCCCAATAGCTGATATTAGATATTTAAATCACTATTCATCAAAAGCCTTTGTAAACAGATCAGCATTGTTCATTTGTGTGAACTTTGACTATTTTAATTAATCCTTTTCCATAATTATCTCTTATTAAATGATACCTGATATTTATGTGTTTGGTCCTTGAGTGCTACACAAGATTCTTTGTGATTGAGATAGCACTGTTATTGTCTATGTGAATGGGAGTCTCCTTGAAGTTTAACCCATAGTCCAGCATCTGATTCTGAATCCAAAGCACTTGAGCACAGCAGCTTGCAGCAGCAATGTATTCGGCTTCAGTAGTTGATGCAGAGACACATGATTGTTTCTTGCATTGCCATGAGACAACCCTTCCACCAAGAAACTAACATCCCCCAGATGTAGACTTTGCAAGTCATGTTGCAACCACCATAATCACTATCTGTATAAGCATACAGATTGAAGTCAAAATTCTTAGGATACCATAGACTAAGTGTTGAAGCACCTTTGAGGTATCTTAGAATCTTTCTTACAGTGATAAGATGAGACATCTTAGGGTTGGCTTGATATCTTGCACAGATGCAAGTGGCAAACATAATATCAGGCCTGCTAGCAGTAAGAACATAAGAGACCCAATCATAGCCCTGTATAAGTGTTCATCTACACACTCCCCTTAAGATCAGGTCCAAGGGAGTGGTTTCTAGCTATGGGTGTCTTAGCAATCTTACAATCAGTCATGTTGAACCTCTTGAGTATGTCCTGAACATACTTTGACTGACTAATGAAGATTCCATCTTCAACTTGCTTCACTTGAATTCCTAGAAAGAAATTGAGTTCCCCCATAGCACTCATTTCAAATCTGTCCTTCATTAGCTTCTTAAATTCTTTGTAGAGCTTTGGATTAGTTGAACTAAAAATGATGTCATCCAAATATACTTGAACTAGCAATATGACATTTCCCTATCCTTTGATGAAGAGAGTTCCATCTATAGTACCTCTCCTGTATCCATGTTGCAAAGATACTCAGATAGTGTCTCATACCACTTCCTGGGTGCTTGATGCAGCCCATAAAGAGCTTTGTCAAACTTACAGACATAATCAGGATCTACAAAACCAGGTGGATGTTTGACATACACCTCTTCATCAATCACTCCATAAAGAAAAGCACACTTCACATCAAGTTGAAAGACCTTAAAGTTCTTGGATGCAATAAATGCCAGGAATATTCTAACAGCTTCCAGTCTTGCTACATGAGCAAAGACATCTGTGTAGTCATCCCCTTCTTCTTGTGTGTACCCTTGAACAACTAGTCTAGCTTTGTTCTTGATGATAATGCCTCTATCATCCTTCTTATTCTTAAACACTCATTTGGTAACAATGGTAGTCTTCCCATAAGGAAGAGGACAAAGGTTTCAAACTTTCTACCTTTTGAATTAAAGTAGCTCCTGTTGCATAGCTTCAACCCAACTTCCATCCTTCAGAGCCTCATCAACTTTCTTTGGCTCTATCTGGGATAAGAAACAAGAGTGAAGACAAACATTTGCTTCATGGGTTTGTCCTCTTGTTCTTACCCATGTGACAACATCTCCAATGATGTTTGTAGTGGGGTGGGACTTGTGGATCCTTAGCTAAGGGATCACATCAAGTTGTTGAGAGAGATCTAAATTAGAGAAATTTAGATCTGGTATAGATGTGTCATCCACCACATCATCACACTTATCAAGATGTTGTCTTCTATGGAGTGTGTGATATCATTGATGTTGTCTTCTATGGAGTGGTTATCAGCATCAAGAAACTCTTGATCACTATCACCACCTCCATTGGTTTCTTCTACATGTGAGGCATCTTTATTTGGTTGTGGAGCCTCTGAGCTGGAATTTGAAGTCATCCCAGATGTATCTGCTGAAGATGTCATTGTAGTACTGATAGAAACCTCATTTGCAGAAGTAGTTCCAACGGGAGCTGAGATGTGTGACTTGAAGGTCTTCTTAGCTCAAATCTTGGATCAGGATCACCTGTGTTTAAATTTTCTGTAGATCTTGAAACATTCTCATAAGATTTGTTAAAACAGTGGGTAACCAAATCAAGATCAAACAGCCAATCAGGACCAGAACCAGCCACACAGGGTGTGTGTTTATTGAAAGTCACATTGGCTGACTCCTCAACAATTCTAGTTCTAAGATTGTATACTCTATAAGCCTTAGCTTAGGAAGAGTATCCAATGAAGTGTCCATCATCTGATTTCTCAGCAAATTTGGCAATTTGATCTTTGGTATTCAAGATGGTGCAAGGACATCCAAATGACCTGAGAACACCAATGAAAGGTTTCCTCTTGTGCCAAAGTTCATAAGGAGTCTTGCCATGAGTCTTAACCACTAAAACTTTGTTCTACACATAGCAGGCAGTGTTGACTGCCTCTGCCCAGAAGGTGATGGGCAGCTTAGAGTGAGACAACATGGTTCTTGCAGCTTCAATCAGTGTCCTGTTTCTCCTCTCAGCAACACCATTTTGCTGAGAAGTCGTGGGAGCATTGTATTGTCATGTAATACCTTTTTCATCACAAAATGTATCAAGGGTTTGGTTCTTGCATTCAGTTCCCTAATCACATCTTATAATTTTAACCTTGTGATCAGATTGATTCTCAATCTTCAAGATAAAACTCTTCAAAATCTCAAGAGTCTCATCCTTAGTTCTAAGGAAGAAGACCCAAGTGAATCTTGTAAAGTCATTTGTGATCACTATACAGTAAGAGGTCCTTCCTAGACTCATTACACTAGTGGGGCCAAAAAGATCCATATGTAACAAGTGTAGGGGTGTAGTGATGGAGTTCTTTTCCTTAGGCTTGTGAGATACCTTGTGTTGCTTCTCTTTCAGACATGCAACATAGTGGTCATCACTTGTAAACTCTTTCTTTGGCATTCCAGTTACCAAATCATTCTTAATAAGTTTATTCATGTTCTTAAAGTTTACATGGCACATTCTTTTATGCCATAGGAAAGACTCATCACTACTGGCTTTAGACAGAAAGCAAGAAACTTCTCCAGAGGGAGATGTTTCTTACAAGTTCATCTTGTACATGTTCCCTTTCCTGGGGGCTCTAAGTAGGATATGCTCATGAGAATAATCACCTCGGTTTGAGAACAATGCACTCATGCTCAGTAAAGAGCATGTTATGACTCCGATCACAAAATTAGGATACACTCAGAAGATTGTACCCAAGCTCCTTAACAAAGTTTACCTTTTCAATGTTGAGCTTACCATTTGTGACCTTGCCCCTTCCAGAAATGTAACCACCTTCATCTCCTTCAAAAGCAACTGATCCTCCATTAATCCTTTCAAAGTTCTAGAGTAATGACCTATTGCATGTCATGTGACCTATTGCATGTCATGATCCAGACATTTTTGTTTGTCTTGAGCTGTCCCTGCACAAAGAAAATGATTAGTTACATTTGAAAACCCAAGCCTTACTTGTCTTGGGCTCATTAATAGAAATAGAAGGTAATGCAACAGTAATAGATCCTATGGCTGTGCTAGGAGGATCTTGAGCTATTGTTGATGGAGAATTTTCAGTCACTTGGTCTTTCTTAGACTTCCATACCACCTTTGGAGTCTTGGACTTGACCTTCAACACTTCGGAAGCTTTTGAGACTTTGGAAGTTTTGATGACTGAACCTTCGGAAGATTCTGCAGACACTGCAGCAGACTTCAGTGGTTCAGAAGTATTCCTTTCTTCCGAGACCAACTTTTCTTCCGAAGGCAATTTTCCACTTGCCTTCTTAGATTTGGAGCTTTCGAAAGAAACATATTTTCCTTCCAAAGCTTGAATCTTCTTAGAACTCCTGGAAGACTTCGGTTTGATCATGTGAAGAGTACCCTTAGGATTGTATGGACAATCCTTTGCAAGATGAGCTGTACTCTCACATATAACACACTCCATTTTCGTCTTCCCAAGAGCTTTCTGCTGGGAATAAGACTGACTTTGGTCACATCCCTTCTCCACCCTCATCTTTGCAGATGCTGAGACAGTCCTTTTGGGCTGGGACTGTTCTTGGAGTTTGATGGTCTAGGCTATGTAGCAGTGGTACACAGCAGATCAGTCTTCTTCTTGGTACTGAGATGATTTGAACAAGAACCAAAACTCTTAGTAGAAGAGTTTAGGTTGATGTCTTCAGTCTTTACTACTTCAAACCCTACAGAGATAAACACTTGTTTCTGCTTGGAGTCAAAAGTAGCTTTGATCTCTTGAGCCTTCCTTGCTTTCCTTTTGTTCTTCCTATTCAAGTTCTTCCTTATTGACTTGGTCATCACAGTCTTCTTCTTCTTCTTAGAAGGATAGTGGCCCTTCTTAGAATCCTCCTCTTCACTATTCTCAGAGGAATTCTTCACTATCACTTATTCATTCTCTTCACTCAAAGGATCTATGAGAGGAAGCTCATCTTCACAAGTTTCACACCTAGGTGATCTTACAGACAAGATTATGTGTGGAGGAGCTATCTCATTTGATCCCAGTCCCTGCTTGTTTTGATAGCACACTTTGTTGTGCAGGGATGAGGATATCATGTTCTTGAAGGTCTCTTCTTCAAGAACACACTTTTCTGCCCTGGCTTTGCTGATCACAAGCTCAGCCTGACACTCAGTTAGCTTGGTTATGAGATCCTTGATTTGAGTCCTAAAATCTATATGCTCATGTTTTAGAACTGAAATAGTTTTCTCTAAGTCCTCTATCTTCAGTTTATAATCATTTTTAGACTTTCTAAAATCAGCTTTTAAAATGGTTAAGGACTCAAGATCAGATCTCATCTCTAAGTTATAAGAGCTGTATCTGTTAACTTTAGCAATGCATTCAGGGGTACACAGATGTTCCAATACATTGGCTTCATCATGATCTGCCATCAGTGCTTGGTTTGGAGAAGCATCTTCCACCTGAAAGCTCCAGTCAAAGCCTCCATCTTCAACAGCAACAGCAGCCTGTTGCTTTGGCTTTTCATTCTGGGGAGCTTTGTCAGTGTAGTTAGGTCTGGACTGTGTTTGACCACCATTTGTTCTAGGTGCCTTACACTCCCTGGCAAAGTGGCCATCAAGTTACAGTTGTAACACTTGACTTTCCCTTTGTCCAGGCCAAACTTTCCACTGGTTGCATTGCTTGGAAACTTCCTTCTAGCCCGCTTGTAGAACTTCGTGGCTCTGTGAGTGAGAAGAGCCATCTGCTGGACTATCTCCATGTACTCCAGATCATTTGGATGGATGCAGTCTAGGTCTTCAAGGGTGAATAGAAATCTACTATAACTTTCATCAGAAGACACAAAAGCTTGAGAAGAACTTGTCTTTTGGAATGGGCTTCCTTGAGCGTAGTTCACCCTTGGTGTCTTTAGGAAGGTGATGAATAGACCCTTAGGTGAGTTGTTAGGGTAGCATATGAAATGATGTTAGGGTTCTATGCTATCCTTTCAACCACATGCAGGGCTGAACCCATTTGATTTTTGGAGTTGCCAGATGAACCTTGCATGTTCATCTCCATCCGGTAGCCACTAAAAATCCCATACAACTCTGCCAGAGTAAGAGTTTTCAGATTCTCAGTACTCTTGATCACTACACAGTAGTGTGTTCACTGCCTAGGAAGTAAGAACATGAACTTCCTTACAATGTCCCTGTTCTCAAGAGGAACTCCTCCATCCACAAGGGTATCCACAATCTTAACATACCTGAAATACTGCTGAGTCATGGTTTCACCTGTTTTAAAGGTGAATTTTTCAAACTGCTGCTTCAGGAGATCTTTCTTGTTCTCCTTGGCTTCAGAGGAACCCTCATACATAAGTTTCAATGCATCCCACAACTGCTTAGCTGTTTTGCATTTCTTGAAACCTCTATATACAGAGTTTGGAAGAGCAGTCTGAAGGGCTGTCATGGCTTTCTATCAATCTCTACTCTCTTCCTATCTTCATCAGAGTAGTTTGCCACAACCTTGGGGATTATAACCAGCACCAGTAGCAGAGGGGGTGCTAGGTATGTAAGGTCCATTCTCAACAGATTCTCACATTCTTGAGTCTAGAGACCTGATGAAACCTTCCATTCTTAGGCACCAGGTATCAAAGTCATCAAGAGTGATAAGTGGGGACTTGTTCATGGTTCCGGTTACCATATCAGTCTTAGAAATGGCTGCCATTTGAAAAGTTGAGTATTTGTGTGTGTGAGGGATCTTAAGATTGTGAGATCTTATATCAAGAGCCTGGAATGCTCTGATATCAAATGCAGGACTGTAGAAGGGGGTCACTTACAACACAACAACACAAAGAGGAGAACAACTTAACTTAATCAAACAGTAAACTAGATTAACCACAATAAGACACTAAGAACACAAGTAATATAGTAAGAGATAGAACAAGATACACAAGTGTATAGTTTTCAAGAATCCAGTATATTGCTTTCTTAAGTTCTATTACAAATGTTACAAAGCATAAAGGAAAGATACAAGAACATAAGATACTTATACATCCTACAGCCGGTCATACTATGAAAGCCAGCTGGATATAATTGACTAGACACAAAACAAAATCAATTGTAGAGCCAAAAGGCAGATTGCCTTTTGACTAGTGACTATGACATGCCATAACTCACATCCTTATCTATTACAAAAAGGATAAAGTACATGAAGTAGAAAGTTACATATTCAAGACCTAATGTACAGTTACCAAAAGCATGAACATTTTCACAAACTCATGTAAGTTGGTGACTTTACAGAGTTGCACGGAAGAGGTCCAGCTTTATAGAAAAGTACATCAGATAAAGCATGTTACTAAAAGTCTTCGGAAGAAATCTGTCTTTAGGAGTTGAGCTTTGGTAGACTTTGTCTCTGAAGCTTTGAAAGACTTCAACTTTGGCTTCGGAAGATATTGGTCTTGGCTTCGGAAGATTTCACACTTAGAATATTTCTGTTGCATGTGTGAAACTTTTGAAGCATTCTTCTTCAGTACGTGTGCAGCATTTAAGATAGACTTTGAATGTTTGAGTTGCATCAGCTTCTTCATATATTCTCTACATATATTATACTGATTTAATAAACTCATGTATTACACATTTGAAAATTTGAAGTTAACATATTTAAAATTTTAATAATTGATATTTATTAATTAATAAATATCTGTTTATACATTTATAATTAATAAGAGAGAGAAACCAGAAACCAAATATTAAATGTTCTAGAATGATAATAAGTATACGGATTTATTTTTATTTATTATTAGTATAATATAGAGATACGTAGGCTATAAAAACACATTTACTGAGTTCGAATTGTCATCACCATTTAAAATTAAATGAAACTTAGGCTAATAAAGTGTTTTTTGTAATGTGATTTTTAATAATAAAAGTGTGAAGTCGTCGATGCTCAATTATTGATAAAATCTAGTGATGGAGGCTTCCTAGAGTTAGGGTTATGACTTATGCTTATGCACGTGTTTGCGTCTCCACTCACGCGTTCACCGTGTCACACTTTCGAACCACCTTCATTTCAACTAATCTTTCCCCCACCGCCGCCGTGACCGCCACCACCACCGCCACCGCCACCGCTGTTTACCCCTTCTCCAGCGTCCAATATCTGTATTTTGTTCATTGCATCTCTTCGTCTTTGTATCGAAGATCAATAATAATAATAATAATAATAATATTTAAGAAGATGTCTATTTATCGAGGAATTTCTCGGATTTCGAGAACCGCGAGTAGCTTCAACCAGTGTCGATGGCTGTACGGCTCTACTCCGCATCAACAATCGTCTCACTTGAGGTCTCCCATGGCGTCTTCTGAACAGGTGAACCTTTCACGAACATTTGCTTACAGTTTAGAATCGGTTTATTGTTCTTATGTGAAAATGAAATGATTGCGTTATGAATTGCTAGTTATGGTTTATTATTCGTACAATTGCATTGCAAAATCAAGCCTTCCAATTTTATTGGGACCAGGAAGGATCATTTGTTGTGTTTGTCAGTGTGAGGGTATTGTGGTTTAACATTGAGGGAAAAGATGTGATTTTAAGGTTGCTTAGGGATGTCTTGAAACATATAGACATGAAGTATGTAAGTTCTATCATTCTATAGAGTATGGACAAAATGTCTATGAAGCACTCTAAGTAAGCGGAACTATATGATATGTTGGACATAGTTAGGTTCAAACAAATGGTAGGGTATATAGTGGAAGTAGACAATGTTAGGAACATAGTGTCACGCGAAGCGAATCAACACACACAAGCACATGTTAATATCAAGCAAAGCAGAAAATAAAAGCAAGAACACGGCAATATAACGTGGCTCGGATTCGGTGTGAATAACTGAATACTATGTCCACAGGCTGCAAATAGAGCTTGTATTCATTTATTATGCTTGATTGATTGGTACAAGATTACAATTACAATCTGAAGGAATATAATTAGGAGAAAACTAGCTCAACTAGCTTAGGGATCAAGAAACAATAAATGGGTCCTTAATAAATAATTAAACTGGCCATAGGGCCTTCACCAAATCAAGCACAACATACAATTTCAAAAGAATTCGAATATCACAAACTGTATGACATGTTAAGAGGCGTTCCCATGAAATTTACTGTAGTATGTCTTATCAAAATGTGGGAGGCTGAGAATTGTTCTTTAAGGGCATCTCAAAGTTTACTATAGCATTCTTTTTGGATAAGCTTTAACCGAAACTCGCAGATGTATCTTCTAATGGTGACAAATAATCATTGATTTTAGTCAACAAGTATCTATTCTGTCATTATTGTATGATGTTTTATATTTTCTGATATTCTATTGAAAATCATATGGTTTCATTGAACTATGTGTGCAGTCTAATGCTGACTGCTGTATATTTTGAGGGGTTGAGACAAAGTAGAGGGTTGCTTTAATGCATCATCATTGTTGTCTTTAAGTGGATGTGTTTATGTTTCCACCCCCTATAGAAAAAGAAAAATGAGAAAGAAAATCCCTAATGGGTTACTTACAGTTACATACAGATAGTTTAAACCACACTCTGGGTTACAGGTTACTTGTATATTTGAATTCAACTTTTTGTATTTGTCATATTGTGTATGTGTGTCATTCAAGTTACTATACCATATCCTGTATCTTGTTCTCTAGACCCTACAAATAGCCCTGCTATGAGTGGGATTTGGTGGAATTTTACTAGGTAGTTTGTTACTTTGTTGTAAATTCTTGTTTTTGGATATTCAATTTTTCGATTATCGATAGTTGATCCTAGAGCCACCTGTCTCATGGTTTTTATGTTATATGACTTGTTATTGTTTTCGGTAATTAGTAGGTTTTGGGTTGCAGAGTACTCTCTCCTTGGTTTTTCCGCTCTTTTCATTCTGGTGGACCACAACCCCAGTACGAAGAGGTAAGTGCATTTTGGATATTCTTCTCTATCATTTGTCTTCTTCTTCATATTATTATTATTATTATTATTATTATTATTATTATTATTATTATGTTTTTCATATTCTAAAAAACTTTATTTGTTTTGTATTCTGTCGATTATTTGGTATGACATTGCGTGTAATCTATTCTTAATGTGGATTGTCTCTTTTTCAGTTTACTATTCAGCAGTGTTGAAATTTTGTTGTTGCTATATGAAATTGTAATAACCCTTCTGATCTTTTCCTCTACTCTCTAGCATGTCCGCCAATATTATCAGTTGTCCACTTATCTTGTATATTTTTTTTACTAATGTGCTGCTATTGTTGCATGTGTTGTATGGCATTTTTATTTTTATGGTTTACTGTTACATGTGTAGTTTCATCTTGGAAATATCTCCACTCTCTTACGACACTGTGCATTTTCCTCCAATGTATATGATAGAAAGATGCAAACCTTTCCCCATATTTTATTGTTTTCTTCTTTTTATCCAGGACCAAGTGGACCCGTTTTCACTTGTTGCTGATGAATTATCTATTGTTGCTAATAGACTGCGATCAATGGTTGTTGCAGAGGTATGGATGTAAATCTGTAATAACTACTCTCCTTAAAATATGACTATTTTTATTTCATTCTGGAAATGCTTTTGGCGGTTACTGACTTTAAATATGTGATCTTTTCCAGGTGCCAAAGCTTGCCTCAGCAGCTGAGTATTTCTTTAAAATGGGCGTTGAAGGGAAGAGATTCCGCCCCACTGTAAGTTTAATGCTTACATTTCTTTGATGCCTTAGATGCTTACTGTCGATAGGATTTTCTATTATAGATGATGGCATGCATGTGCACTGTATTGAGATGTTATTGTCCCAAAAGGAAAGAACTATCATCTTTCTAGCAGTAAATTGTTTACTCTACTATTCACAATACACAACTCCCCGCAGTTAAATGTTTTGTTTCCTTATCATATGATGATGTTTATCATATATCTATTTTTAGTTCACTGATTCAATACACGTTATTAACATCTAATATTATCTGAAGTAGGAAGTGAGGTAGAGTTAGATATGGAAAAATGGATAGGTCAAGCCAGTTGGGTAACATGTTAAAATGGGTGCGGCTCAACACTGGTTCTTATTGGTATGTGTGAATGCGGACCTTGTTGAATCTAAACACATTTCCCCATGAAGTTAGTTATCCCAAAAGTTAGTATCTCAATATATGATGCAATTTTATTTAAATTTTAATTGTTGTCTAATAAAGACAAGATATGTAGGAGGTTTTTATGCAACTTGCATGACATTCAGCTTGTTTTGACTCATTAATCTGTTTTCTTTTAAAATGTCCTATAGAAACTTTAAATGTTTGACTTGTTAGAAATAAAACATACCTAAATCGACGGACCTTGTTGAAACTAAACACATTTCCCATGAAGTTACTTATCCCAAAAGTTAGTTTCTTAATATATGATGCAATTTTATTTAAATTTTTATAGTTATCTAATAAAGACAAGATATGTAGGAGGTTTTATTCAAGTTGAATGACTTTCAGCCCGTTTTGACTCATTGATCTTTTTCTTCAAATGTACTATAGAAACTTTAACTGTTTGGCTTGTTAGAAATAAAACATAACCTAAATCGACTCATACAATAGTTGAAGGGTTGAAATTGCCACCTCCTTTTTTGAGGTATGCTAGAATTTCCACTTTGTGCTTTGTTAACCTTTTTGCTATGTTGATCTAAAAATTTTAAAGTTCTAACCAAACGTGAATTGCCATTTTATATCATCTGAAACATTGTTATTTGTAACAATGCAAATAGATGTGTGCTAATATGCTATACATTCGCTTGTGATCATGTTATTGTGCTTAGATGTGGACTCAATTTTTAATTTTTGCAGGTTATATTATTAATGGCAACGGCTTTAAATGATCAAATCTCTAAACCCGCCTCAGAAGGGGTTGTTGATATGTTTTCAACAGAATTGCGCACAAGACTACAGTCTATTGCTGAAATTACCGAAATGATTCATGTTAGGTTTCTCTTGATTTTGTTTTACATATGCCGCCTGGTTTTGAAATCCAAGCTTACCATGTCAATGCATGAAATCTGTAAAAAAGCACGATTAACAAAAAAGCAAAACCATAGATAATCAAAGCTACAAGAGCTTGAACTCTATATAATAAGCTTTAGGGATAGTTTGTTCTTGACATTTTAGGTCTTAGAAAACTTATTTTAAAATCTGTTTTATCTGGTGCTTTTTGATCTATCATGTTTGGAATAGGATAGTTGAATTTTAATCAATAGGCATCATTAAGTTGATGATTAGTTATTGGAACCAAACAGGATAGGCCTTTAAGCATGGTGCTATGGTTCTATCTCTGATTTGTTTTGCGTTTCCGTCTATTTAGTCAATTTTTTAGTAATGTAGTTTGATTTTCTTTAATAAAATTTAAATATAATATACTTAACTCGTGAATGCTGTAGAACAGTAGAAGGGAAATAACTTTGTCATCTCAGGTTGCCAGCCTTCTTCATGATGATGTACTGGATGATGCTGATACCAGACGTGGAATTGGCTCTCTTAACTTTGTGATGGGAAATAAGGTGAGTATGCTGGCTCGCCTTTTCTTTTCCAGTAGCCTTAAATTGCTGATTGGAACGATATTATTATCAAATAAGATTGCAATTATTCAAAAGGATGATATGCTATACCTACTTTGTGAGAGCTATATACACTCTCTCAAGACAGTCTTTTTACTCTAATGCTGTCTGTGATAAAAAAAGCCAAGGTCTATTCTTCCAACTCATTATAGATCAATTATATCGTGGTAACAATCTGATTCCTAATTTTTTCTAAACCACTTCGGGATAGCAGTATTAATGGTAAGTTCATGATGCGTTTCAACCAAACTGCTATTCTTAGGCCTGAAAGATTACTATTGTTTCATTATGCAGATCTCTGTATTGGCTGGAGATTTCTTGCTTTCTAGAGCTTGTATTACCCTTGCCTCCTTGAAAAACACAGAGGTATCCATCTTTCTCTCTCTTTCACGATTTCTCAGTTTCTCTTTCTATGTATATGCGTGCGTGTCCATTTATGCTCACATCGTCATTTACAAATCCTCACTACTGACTCTTTTCTATTCTATTGCTGGTTTTAGGTTGTGTCATTAATAGCTACAGCAGTTGAGCATCTTGTTACTGGGGAGACGATGCAAATGAGCTCTTCAGCTGAACAACGTAGTAGGTATGCTTACTTATTTCCTGTTTGTTTATCATGCATTGCAGAACCTTGTTATTGTTATTTTAGTTTTTAATTCGTATCACTAAATAATTTTGATGAGCAAAGTTGTCCTTAAAATCATAGTATTTCTTTTGTATGAGTACTTTATTTAGACATAGTTGCCTGTTTATATATACGTTTCACATTGCTAGTGTTTAAGCTTGTAGATTTGCAATGTTTCAGTTTGTTTTTATTTTTATTTTTATTTGTTGTTGCAGCATGGACTACTATTTACAGAAGACATACTACAAGACTGCATCATTAATATCCAACAGCTGCAAATCTATTGCTCTTCTTACTGGGCAAACTGCAGAGGTCGCCATGTTGGCATATGAGTATGGAAAAAATCTGGTGTGTAAGAATCAGCAATATCATTTTTTGGCTGGCAGGCTGTACGGGTTGGGTAATGGTTAAAGTAGATACTTTTGGTGCTGGCTGGGTTGGGGATCTAAAGCACTTTCTTTGCATTTGATTTAATTTATAGACAATTGCTGGGTCAAATTTAATTACTAAAAGTATATATATTTTTAATAAACGATATGATGTATTGAATAACATTATATTTGGAAAATGCACTTTCTACGACTTTCAGCTTGACCCATTGACCTTTTTCTTTAATTTGATGTTATTTTGCTTGTTAACCCGAATCAGTCCAATTTATAAGTGGATGCATCGAAACTCACCAATATGATAGTAAAACTGGCTCTGTTGCTTTCCTGCAGGGTTTGGCATTCCAATTGATTGATGATGTTCTAGATTTCACAGGCACATCATCCTCTCTTGGGAAGGGCTCATTGTCTGACATTCGCCATGTAATTCACCCACTTCATTGTCATATTCTTTTTATATGTACATGCATTGTATTATTCAATTTGGCTGGAATTGGCTTTATCACCTTATCAGACCTTTAAGATATGTTATACGAATCCAGTATAAATGTAGGGTGTTTATGAACCTGATAGTCACTATAAACCTATAGATACAAATCAAGAAATTGATTTATTAAAATTTCAATGTTCTGAATTGAAACAAATTGAAACAATAGGAACTGAAACAAATTGGCACATTGCGAACCCACCATTTTGCCACCAAACTTACAGCATCTTGTTAAAATTGCAACATTCCAAATATTTAGTGAGTATTTATTCAGTCCCTTACTACGGAATTATATGTCTTCTTATTTCCTATATACAACCATGGCATGTTATTGAAGTTGTGTTTAACTTTCTGATAACTAAAATTGCAGGGAATTGTGACGGCTCCACTATTGTATGCAATGGAGGAGTTCCCAGAATTACGGTCACTTGTTGACAGAGGGCTAGATAACCCTGCCAATGTGGATCTGGTAAGTTTCCATTAAACTGATTAGCTAAACCCCAGTATGTGCATTACTTCGGCCTTCGCAAACAAACAGCCCAGCCAACCCAAGTAATCCCCCATAACATCAATCAGTAGGTGACTATTCCAACCCATTTGTTTGTGGGCGAGTGAATTTGGGTCTTGACCTGTATCAAACGGGTCAAATAAGTCTTTTCAGCTAAAAACAGAAGTTGAAATATAACAGTTTCATTCATAATATATATTGTTATGATGATAATATATATCGAGGGTCAACTCAACCAGACCATTTTTACCCATACTCAAAGAATTACGGGTTTCGAAGTAAACCCATTTCCAGGGTATACTTTTAAGGTGTGAATTTCTCACACGACATGTCAACATGTAACTTACATGAAACTTGTAGTTTTGGCTTTAGTATAAACAGGGGGAACTAGGAAGAGATGTTTAGTTAAATGTGCCCTGTTGGGCTGCGTGGTCGGGTCGTGTGTTTACCCATTTAGCTCGTTTCTTTTTAAATGTGCCTTGTAGGGCTGCGTGGTCGGGTCGTTTGTTTAGACGTTTAGCATAAGGTTTTATAGGTTCAAGTGTATATATTTTTATGTAAATTCATATTTTTGGTTCTAAATTTTTAACTTAAGAGCATTATTATGTAAAAATATAAATATAAAATAAAAGTTCAATTTCAAGGATCGTGTTCGTGTCAAACCCTTAAAACTAGGGGAAAATGTCACAGAATAGTAACCAAGTTTCAAAAGTGGATTGGACCACTAAACGATCAAATCGAGTCATCATTAAATTTTCTTATGTCAAGAAAGTAAGATGTGGAGGTCAAAATTTTCAATATATAAATTTATATTAAAAATAAAAAAACATGTTAGTTATGAAAAAAATAAAAAAAGTACCTAAAGTTTACATCAACGTTCCATATCAACATCAAAGATAGAAAAAAATATTTTCTAATTGAAACCTTAAGTATAACATGCTAAAAAACACGTTAAGACTTTTTAATTTATATAAAATATAAAAACTAAGTAACCTCATTAGAACACTTTTAAAACTTGAGTCACCTAATTGGAACATTTTTGAAAGTTGGTAACCATTTTACAAAGTTACCCCTTAAAACTAGTGTCGTGTTCAGGTGCATGTGTCGGACACAATGATTTTCTAGTCACTAACTTGTGAACACGACTCATTTAACCTAATATTTTTCAACATATAACATGCCTACTATTTTTCAACATATAACATGCATGTGTGTCTGTATATGCAACATTTCTTTTGCTGGAGACTTATCCGTCATTACAAAACAATATGGTACTGATCTGGGTCCAGAAGATTTCTTGTTTTTGTTTGATACTTCAGTTTTCAAGTGGTACTAGGTTTGATTTTCAGTTTTAACATTTATATAATACTAATTATCACTTAGTTGTGCATGTAGCTTATGTTTTGTAGATTGTACCTTTTTTTGTTTATGTTTTTTTTACTTTTGACCCTATAGTTTTCAACCTTTACATTTAACACTAATAGTTTTTTTCACTTTCAACTATAGACTCGTTTGTTAATAATCATCATTGTTTCTGGTAATGCAGGCTCTTGAGTATCTCGGTAAAAGCCATGGAATACAAAGAACAAGGGAACTAGCAGCAAAGCATGCCAGCCTGGCATCGGCTGCAATCGATTCATTTCCCGAGAATGATGACGAGGATGTTCAAAGATCAAGACGAGCACTCATTGAATTGACGCACAGAGTCATCAACAGAACGAAGTGAAGAAAATAAAAATGAAGATACATACGTTGATTTTGTTTAAATGCAGTTGTAGGACATCACCCACATCCCAGTTGGTTTAGTTTTCATTTTCTTGTCTCATATCGATTGCTCAATAATGATTTTTTGCTACCACACTTGGGAACGGTTAAAGAAAGCTGTGTTATCAGATTTAATTTATCAATATGTTCAAGATAAAAAAAATGGTTTGAATCATAAAATAAATTAAAACAATAATGTAATAGTTGAAATGAAAAACATCAAAGCTATGTTGATCTGATGGTGTTAAGGACTCAAAATATGGGACAATTGCATAAGAGCTTCTATGCATAATTTAATTGTCTTTTCAGTTTATTCCAAGAAATAGTTATAATACGATGGCTTACTCACTCCAACAACTGCAAACTCATAACGCTTGCAAACTTAAGGCTGTTCTGACACTAAACCTGGGTTCTTCAAAGAATTAGTTAATTTGGGTGACAACATTTTGTATATGGGTTAATTTTATAAACTCAAGTTATAAGATGATTAAACTTGGGCTTACTCATATTATGTGTTAAAACAAGTCTTTTATAAAATTGCCATCTTAAATGATGTCTAATACCATCTTTTAAAGAACTAGAGTTCACTGTCTCCTCGTCACACAACAGTTGCCATTGACAACACCACAATCCGCAGCAGCCACTACCACCACCAATATCACTTTCTTCGCTGCTCTTGATCTTCGTCATGCCCCCTCAGTCAATACACCTTCTACATGCATGTTGTAAAAGTGAAAGCTATTTGTAATTTCACTCAGTGTGAGCTTTGATGCAACCAATAAGATTGTTGATTCATGACCTTTCAGTTTGCGTCCAATCCTAGAATTATTGAATTTTAGTTTTATGAAGTTTGAATTCGAATTGGATATGAAGTATTGAATTCATATTCAAATTCAAAGCAAAATCAAATTGATTCGATTCGAATTTAAATGTCGAATTCAAATCGAATCCGAATTCTCAAAAATGATTTTTAATTTTTGTTTTCGAAACTACTACTATTTAGTTTAAACTATAAATTCGAACTTTCCCATGATAAAAGGTTTAAAACAAAATGATAGTAGTATAACATTCAAAACATTAAACAAATATACATTCATATCATAAATAAAATACCATGAGTCCATGGTTACAACCAATAAGTACATAACTGTGTGAAGAAAACTGTAAGTTAAACAAATAAACAAACAAATAATTACCAAGGAAATTAGGCTTAGAGAATTGGAAATAATTAAAATATTAGGAATATCATTTAAATAAGTATATGTACATAAAATAAATCATTTCTGTAAAATATAAAATAAATAAGTATATTCGAATTTCGAACCAAATATAATCTAAAATCATAAATTCGAATTTCGATTTGGATTCGATAAAAACTTCGAATCAACTTCGAATTTAGTTTTTTTTAATCAAATTTCGAGTTTTTCAAACCCGATTTAAACACTAAACACCTCTCATCCACATACACAAGAAGAACAATTAACACATCAAAAATAGATTTTACAAACATACAATAATCATATTTGCTTTGAACAAACCGTAATTCAACTAACACGCTTACAAGCTTAGCATTCCACATCAATTTTATTATATGTTTTTTAACCTTACCGACCTTAGGTGCTAATTTGTAATAGTTTAATAAACATAGAGTTCTTCAAGCATAGATTTAAGTGTTCAAGGATCACAAAACTACACCCGTCACATTGGTTTTGTTAAAAGATTACTATAGGCATCTTGCAAGAGACATCATTAAGCTCTATCGATAAATAAAGCAAACTACAATTATAGATGCTAAATTGATACTTGACATATATTTTAGTTTCTTCTTTGTTTCATCCATAACAAATTTCTAATCTATGTAAAAGAAAATGAATAAGTTAGTATATTATAAGGGATAGCTTTTATAGAGGGGATCATGTATTGACTTATACTCTTAATTTTAGTTGATATTTAGAATATAAAAACTTAAGGCAAAAAATCTATTAACTTATCTTTGTTTTAATACACATGCAGTTCATTCATCATATTAACTTATCTTCATTTTAATACACATGCAGCTCATTCATCATATAACATTTCGTGATAGTTTTATCCCGTTTACATATTCCGAAGGGGATACTTTTGGTTGCTTAAGTATAAATGTTACATCTTAGTAGTGCACAAGCTCATTTTTGGTAGTGTCGGGGCAAGCCTAAAATTCACTAATACAAAGAAATGATTTCCATGGAAATAAACACCATTCATGAATATGAATCTCTAAAGAAATTGCACACATACAAATATCTACTAAAATAAAGTTAAGTTGAAGATATGTATAGAAGCCTAATAATATGCAAACTACTAACCTTAAAACCCTAGCAACCGATGTAGTTATACTGACGGTTGTTGGTTACCACAACCCATAGACACCGCTAGCTGGCATCACAACTCTAGCATAAACCATGGCCTTTCCAATTCGACCCAACAAGACGCAACTGTGATTTCTTGATCTATTGAGGAGAAATAAGTGGAGTCGGAGAAATGCAATATGAAGCATAGACCCTAAAAAATTACGGGTTGAAAGTATACAAAATTTAAGGTACTCCTTGGTGGCTAATGGTGTGATGGAAGCCTTATATAGGAGCAAGATTTTTGATACACAATATGTGTCAAATTATAAGAGGGCTTTCCTTAGAGACCTTGCAATGACTAAAGAGCAATATGCTATTGATGTTCTTTATATCGGTGTAATTCATGAGTTTATACTCGTTCAGATATCCTCTTCTAAGCTTGTAAGTTCCCATTGGTCATACCAAAGCCAGATTTGTGACAACCCTAAAAATATAGGATTTCATACGTTAACATATTTTAAAATAACCATCATATCATTACGCTACCATCGGTTAACTCATATATATCATATATATGTTTATGTACGATATGTGTGATGTACGTATGCATGTTTATATATATGTTTTACACATGCATGTGCCATCTTTTGTTAAATACATGTGTGTATTATGTGTTTATATGCATATATTATGTGTTGCACGTATGCATGGTTGCATACATGTATAATTTTTACGTGTGTATGTACTCGAATACATAATCCTTCGATATTGAACCATATGTGATCAAAATACATCAACTATACAACATCAAACAAACACCATAAGTCAAGTTAACATCAAGAGAACTTGACATCAACACAAATCTAAACAAATCCCTTACACTTAAACCTCAAACCAAGCACCAATTAAGTTCGCAAAACCGGTTCATTAAGCACCCGATTAGTGAACTAAATCATGCAATCATGACTTGATGAGTCATGAACCCTATTGAGATGCCACCTTGCACACCTACCTTCTTCCTTGCATCGCCACCTCCTCGGCTCTTCTAGACACACCCACAAAAACCGCCACCTAGCCATGACTAACCCAAGCTATAATAAACATCTCATCACCTATGGCTAGGAGTAATCATGAAAGACTCCCCTATATCTACACCATCGACCGAAGGCTTCCATATCCATCACCTTTTAAACAAACACAACCATCACAACCCATTCGGTCACCCCTCGATCGCACACCACTACCATCATCTCCACTCTCGGTCACCATCACCTCAACCGAACACCATAACCATTTTCACCCATACTCCTCACCTCCCGAACACCACACACCACCACCTTGATCTTTCACTCTTCCTCGGATACCCTTTGAGATACACACACCACCACCTCAACCGCACATCACCAAAAGTCCTCGGATTTACCTTTGAAACACCAACATCACAAACCACCACCTATAGCCATCACCACCACTATCGTGTACTTGGTTCTTGTAACAAGCACATCTCTCGGTTTCATAAGCAAGTAACAACGAAGGTATCAATTTCCTAAGCCAAACTTGTATATCAATATATAGATATATATGTATGACATATGTGTTTAACCAACACATATAATCAAAAGCATTATATGTGAACATATTACAAAGAATTTTTACATAATAAAAGGCATATAGGGAACAAACATTGTTCCAATTTCTTAAAGATTGGCATAATTTAGAAATAAGCAATAAGTATAAATAAATTCTATAGAATTCTGATAAAGTCGCCAAATGATCCTTTTGGAGTACTAAGGTCCCTGGAATTATTTCAGAATTTATTTCCTTTGTTATAATTGAGATATGAATTTTTACATGTTCAGCAGTAGAAAAATCAAAATAAATACTTAAATAGCATAATAAAATCTGAGAAAATCATGAATAAATTGATAAATCCAAACCTGCAGAATGTATAAATTTAATAATTTTTGGAGCTATATAGCTATTTTTGTGAAGAATTGGGATTATTGTGAAAATTACAGAAACTAATCTGTTATGTGTTAGACTTTGATAAATTTATGAGAAGTTCTAATTCCTATGGTGAACCTTCTGTAAAATTTTGAGAATTTATGGACTACAGAAACTATTTTTTGCAATTTATGATGAATTTATAACAATTATAGAAAATAATCTGTAAATTTCTTGGAAACAAGAAATTAATGTGATATTCCAGATTATTAAACCTATTTGTTATAAAATTTTCAAAATTAATTAAGGTACTGAAAATTTTGAAGAAAATAGTTATGTTTTCTAAACTATAAAATTTTTTGTTTATAGGTTACCATTTGGAGTAAAGGTGAGTTTCATGGCCCATTTTGTTTTTATAAAATTTTGGGGAAAAAGAATACTAATTTATGAATTGATGTATTATTACTGAAATTTATGTTACAACCATTAATTCGGATGTGGAACCGTTAGATAACATTGGTAGCGCTACTTAGGGGATATCTCCTGCATTAACAGAATGAGTGTTATAATGCTATGTTATCTGATTTATGAGAATATGATATGACAGATATGAATGATCTGATTGCTATGTAAGGTTTGGTTGTATATATAATGCATCAATATTATCTGTTTAATAAACCTGTGAAGCTCACCAACTTTGTGTTGACTATTTTTGGTATGCTTTTTCAGGAATTCATCATGACTAACAACTTAACGTTCTCTTTTGATGTTTTTAATGGCTGGGGAGAGGTTGTGGGGAAAGTTTGTGTGAACCTAACAGTAAACCTGTATGACTTTAGTGTATCGGTGGATGCTCACTTCCATCGTCTCTGAAGATGTAGCTGTTAAATCTTTATGATGTAATAGGATTATGTAATTTCAAATTTTGACTATTATGATTTTATGTCATCCTAACCTTAATACTATGTTATGAAACATGTATGATTATGTGTTATCTGTTAAATAATATGTGATAATGAGTTCTGAACAATCAAGTCACTCCCTATGTGTTTCACGCTTCCGCCGGAATGTGACAAGATTGTAGGATGATGCTACAAACATTTGGTCTCTACTACAATGGAGAACTAATAACTACGCTTGGAAAGAGAAATTGAGCCTTAACCCCAAGTAGTTTTGTTATCTTTCAAGAACATATAGTAACTGTATCTAGGAGCATGTAGTTTAAAGCCATAATAAATTCAAATAGTAACACTACTATAAGGAATATCACCAAATCATAAGAATCTTGAATCATTATGTTCTAATTCTTAACCCTATGTATATTTGGAATGTGTATAATTGTAATGATTTTGATCCTTTCATTTAGCTAGAACCATAGAATTAGCCTCTTTTCTTTAATTTTATTGTCTACATTAATCTTGTATTTTTCACTTTGTAATTATCTAATATATCAAATATACAATTCTCATATGGTAATTAGAGCTCTCAACTCCTCTAAGTTTATTTTTCGATCAAAAACCACCCTTGCTTGTCTTCTTTTTTTGTCCATACAAGCAAACACATTATGTCTTCCTCCGCCATTATTGAGCTTTTAACCCACACCCATTTACCAATCAAACTAACTACAAACAACTTTCTATCATGGTGCAAACAAGTCTTATCCATGCTCATAGGTCTTGAACTTGAACAGATTGTTGATGGTCAAACCAAACCACCACAAAATTACTTGAAGACAAACCAATTCTGCTTACTCTCTCTAGTTTCGCCTAGACAAAATTCTTCTCGATGCACTTCTTGGAAATTCGTCTCATATGCTGAGACCTCTAACAAGCTTTTCACCTGCCTAACCGAGAGTTACGCTGGTGTCTCACGGTCCTAGATCATCTCCCTTTGATTAAAACTTGCTACAAATAGCAAAGGCACCAAACGTGTTGCAGTTGACCTCAACGAGATGAAAGTTATAATCGATGAATTAGCCTTGGCTCATAAGCTGATTGATGATGATGACCTTATTGTTCACTTACTCACCCATCTATGTGACGATTACAAAGAATTTTTGCCGCCTTGAAGACTCGAGACACACGGATCACTTTCTCTGATTTCTATGGGAAACCAGTTAGATCACAAGAGATCACTACAAGCCTCCAAACCAACAACCCTAATTGCAACAATCAACAACACCTGGCGACAAGGATCCAAGCCTTTTTCATGGCCTCTTTATAGCTTAAAATTTACATAGGCCCAACTCATTTTGGCCAAGGAATACCCCATCTCAAAACTATAACAATGGCCCATCTCAACAACACAATAGTGGACAAATGAATAATTACCAAAATAATCAAAATAATTTTTTTTGTCACTTGTGTAATATTCCAGCTCATGATACAAAAGATTGTCAGAAGCTTCAACGGTTTTACAAGATTATAATGTTGTTGTGAACTCGTTAGGATAGGGGTCGCATCACAACCCTACAGTGAACTCTTTAGTGTCAAGCAACTCGCTACCCACGCCACCATTAATGTTTGATTCCCGAGGGTCTCATCATGCTACACATGCCGGTCTCATTTACACAACCTCTTCGAATATGGCAGGCCCGATAAGATTGTGCTCGGAAAATGGTAAAATCTTATCTATTTATCACATTGGCCGCCACGCTTCTATTCCCACTTCCACTCACACACTATCTTTAAACGATGTTTTAATTGTCCCTCATTTACGTAATCATCTCATTCACTAGCTAAGCTTTGCAAAACTACTAATGTTTCTGTTGAATTTTTCCTTTTCATTTTTTCGTTAAGGATCTTGGCACTAGGCGCGTCTCATGGAGGGAGTGGAATTAATGATGTTTATTATGCTTCTACCTTTCCTATTTAATGCATTCATCAACTCAACTTAAGCATCAAGACAGTTGGATCGCTCCTTTCTTGGAACCACAAGTTTGGGCATCCCTCTATCAAAGTTCTAAAACTTTTGCTTAATAACTTAGGACTTGGTTATAATAATATGTCAAAATGCTTCTTTTCATTGTAACTTTTGTTCTCTAAATAAAAGTCACAAGAACCATTTGGAGACAATTCATTTAAAGTCTTAAAACCACTTGAGCTTATTTACTCAGATGTTTGAGGTCCCGTCCGAATCTTTAATGATGGGTTGCATTCCATGTCATTTTTGTTGACTTTTACTCTTAATACACATGGCTTTACCCATTAAACAGAAGTCGGATGTTGCAATTTTATTCCCATAATTCAAATCTCTAGTTGAAAAGTTCTTTAGAATACCTCTTATCTCCTTCTTTCCAAAAATGAAGGCGAATATAATGGCGTAAAAATATTTCTCATTTTACCACTCCCCCACACATTCAGGAACAAAATAATATCGCCGAATAACACCAACGACTTAATTTTTGAAACCGGCTTATCCTAACATCACCATGCAAACATGCCACTAAACTTTTGGTCACAAGCATTTCAAATTGCCATCTATCTCATCAACTAACTACCCACAAAAATTCTTAATTTTAAGTCATCTTATGAAAAGTTATACAAAATTCAGCCAATATACACAAAAATAAAACCGTTTGTGGTTGCGATCTTATGTTTCATCCTAAGTTCCACCAAGTGAAATTTTCTTGGTTACTCCTCTAAATCAGTTTATAGATGCTATGATCCCACCTTGCATCCCTTTATCACTCCTATCATGTTGAATTCATTAAGCACATCATCACCACACAAGGCACTCCCATGAACCATCTCTCTACACCCAAAATATTGATACCTACAGTAATAAAAAATCAAAAACTCATACTATACCCACCCCTATCCCATTTCCTTTGCTTACCCATGCACATGTAAACCATCCCATGCAACCAATTTCCACCTCCTCTTCCTTCCATAATCACAATAATACTACTCCATCCATTACACAACCTTTGAAACTATCCACTTGCATCCCTTCCTCATCTTAAGATGCTTCTCTTACCATCACCCATCAACCAGATACCACACAAAAATCTCCTTAACCCGATACTACACCTTCTCTTATCCAAACTGCCACACTCGATAGCAACATTTCCTCCCAGTCTTCTACTTCTCAACCATCTCCACCTACTCGCCCTCAGCGAGACTATAAACCAAATCCCAAATACTAAAACTACAATACCATAAACACCACCACTTTTCACCTGCTTCGACCCACCCTTGAATGCACCACTCACATTCAAGTCTGTAAAGATCCACAATGGTGCCATTCCATGGATGCTTAATTCAACACCCTATTTCAAAATCAAACATGGGAGCTTGTCCCTGTGACCTTCCATAAACCCATTGGTTGTAAATGGGGTTTTCATATCAAACGTAATTCTAACGGTTCCATTGCCCAATACAAGGCTCGTCTTGTGGCGAAAGGCTTTCTCTAACAACGTGGAAAGGATTACTTAGATACGTTTAGTCCTGTTACCAAACCCATCACCATTTCAACCGTTATCTCCATTGCACTATCTAAGAATCGGTTATTATGATAAATAGATGTGAATAATGCCTTCATTCATGGCACTCTTAATGTGGACATCTTCATCACTTAACCACTAGGTTACATAGACTCTCTTAATATCCACATCATTTCTGCAAGCTAAAAAAAGTATCTATACGACTTATACCAAGAACCACACGCATTGTACACTAAGCTCACTCAATTCCTTTTTCATTTTGGATTTCGCAAATCTCTAACCAATGCTTCTCTTTTTATCTACCACCATTAAACTATAATTTGCTATTTCTTGGTCTATATAAATGACATAGTACTTACGGGAAATGAACCCAATTTCCCGATCACTCCATCCAAGCTTTTGAGAAAAATTCTCTTTTAAAGATCTTGGCATACTTCAATAGTTTCTAGGTGTTGAGGTTATCCTACACCTACGTATCTTTTCTTGTCACAACATTGTTATATTCAAGATATCCTCCAATAGTTTCCCATGGATGGTGCAAAAGATGTCATGACACCTCTCGATGCCATTGAACCCTTATCGCACACCAACTCCTTTCCATTAGTGGATGCCACTCCATTCCAAAAACTGGTAGGGTCACTTAAATGCCTAGCATTCACTCGACTAGACATTTCATGTGCCATTAATAAGCTTTCTCAATTCATGAAAAGTCTACACCAAACTCACTTGCAAGCTTCTAAATGAGTTCTTCAGTACCTTAAGGTACTATCCATCATGGTATCTTTCTAAATCATCATTCCAATCTCACTCTCTTGGCCTTTTCATACTTTGACTTAGGGGGTGTAAATGATAGTTGGTCAACCACTGCATATGTTCTTTATCTTGGTACAAATATTATTGCATGGAAGTCCACTCACCAAAAATCAATTTCCCGCTCCTATGCGGAAGCAGAATAAAAGGCTCTAACAAATGCTTTCGCTGAACTCGTATGGACAAAGAACTTACTACATGAATTGGGTCTCACTACAAATCAATCGCCAACATTTTTTTGCAACAATACGGGAGAATCTACCTGTAAGGATTCCAATAAGTCTAATGTAGACAAAACATTCAAAGCATCCAAAGTCTCTCTGCATGCATTCACTAAAGTACTGAAGTAGAAATGCTTCGGAAGTTTTACATCTTACATGAGAAATATTCTAAGTATAAAATCTTCCGAAGCCAAGACCAATATCTTCCGAAGTCAAATATGAAGTCTTTCGAAGCTTCAAATACAAAGTCTTTCGAAGCCAGTTTATGAAGACAGATTTCTTTTGAAGACTTTTATGTACATGCTATTATCTGATGTACTTTTTCCATAAAGCTGGACCGCCTTTCAGCTGCAACTCTGATTGACTCACCAACTTTCATAAGTTGGTGAAAAGGTCCATGATTTTGGTAAACTGTACATTAAGGTCTTGAGTTTGAGCTTCTACTTTATGTATTTTATCCTTTTTATAATATATTAGGATGTGAACTATGGCATGTCATAGTCACTAGTCAAAAGGCAATCTGCTTTTGACTCTACATTCGATTTTGTTGTCTTGTCTTATGTATCCAGCTGGCTTTCAAAGTATGAACGACTATAGAATGTAGTATATGTATCTCAAGTACTTGAAACTTTCCATTATGCTTTTGTAACACTTTGTAATAAAACTTGAGAAGCAATATACAACATTCTTGAAAACCAAATACTTGTTTTGTTTACTATTTTGTTCTATCTCACATTTACTTGTGTTCTTAGCATCTCTTACATTAGTTTACCAGTTCCCTATTTGATCTGTTAAGTGTTCTAAAGAACTCTCCTCAATTGTGTTGTTGTGTTGTAAAAGTGCATCACCCCTTCTAACGGTCATGCATTTGGTATCAGAGCCTGAAAAGCCCTTGATATAAGATCTCACTATCGTAAGATCCCTCACACACACAAAACACTTAACAACTCAAATCGCAGCTATCACTAAGGCTAATATGGAAACCAGAACTATGACAAAGTCTCCACTAATCACTCCTGAAGACTTTGATACTTGGTGTCAAAGAATGGAAGGCTTTATCAAGTCTCAAGACTCCAGGATGTGGGACTCTGTTGTTGAAGGACCTTACATACCAAGCACCTCATCTGCTACTGGTGGTGGTATGATTCCAAAGGCTATGGCTGATTTCTCTGATGAAGATAGGAAGAGAATAGAGATTGATCAAAAAGCCATGACATCCCTTCAAACTACTTTTCCAAACTCCATCTATAGAGGCTTCAAGAAGTGCAAGACTGCCTAGCAACTATGGGAAGCACTAAAGCTTATGTATGAAGGATCCACTGAAGCCAAGGAGAATAAGAACAATCTCCTCAAGTAGCAGTTTGAAAACTTCACCTTTAAAATAGGTGAGACCATGAGTCAACAATACTTCAGGTATGTTAAGATTATGGATACTCTAATGGATGTTGGAGTAACTCTTGAGAACAGAGACATTATGAGGAAGTTCATATCCTCTTTTCCTAGACAATGGACATATTACTATGTTGTTATCAAGAGGACTGAGAACCTTAATACTCTTACTCTGACTGAGTTGTATGGTATTCTCAATGGATACCAGATGGAGATGAATATGCAAAACTCATATGGTAACTCTAGCAATCAAATGCGTTCAGCCCTTCATGTGAATGAAAGGGATAGCATAGAACCTCAACATCATCTCATATGCTACCCTGACAACTCATAAAAGGGTACATTCATCATCTTCCTAGAGACTCCAAGAGAAAGCTACACTCAAGGAAGTCCCTTCCAAGAGACAAGTTCTTCTCATGCCTTTGTTTTTGCTGATGAATCCACATGCAACTTTCTCTTCGCCCTTGAAGACTTGAACTGTATCTATCCAGATGATTTGGAATATATGGAGATAGTTTAGCAGATGGCTCTTCTCACTCACAGAGCTAAGAAGTTCTACAAGAGGATAGGGAGGAAGTTTCCTAGCAATGCGGCCAGTGGAAAGTTTGGGCTGGATAAAAGAAAGGTAAAGTGTTACAACTGTAACTAGATGGGACACTTTGCTAGAGAGTGCAACGCACCAAGAATAAATGGTGGCTAGACTCAAGCCAAACCACACTACACTGAGAGAGATCCCCAGAATGAGAAGCCAAAGCAGCAAGCTGCAGTTGCTATTGAAGAAGGAGGCTTTAACTAGAGCTTTCAGGTGGAAGATGCATCTCCAAATCAAGCACTCATGGCTGACCATGATAAAGCTAAAGTATTGGAACATCTTTGCACTCCTGAATGTATTGCTAAAGTTAATAGATATAGGTCCTATAACTTAGAGATAAGATCTAATCTTGAGTCCTTGAACATCTTAAAATCTGATTTCAAAAAGGCTGAAAATGATTATAAGTTAAATATAGAGGACTTAGAGAAAACCATTTCAGTTATTAAACATGAGCACACCAATTATAGGACTCAGATCAAGGATCTCATAACCAAGTTGATTGAATGTCAGGCTGATCTTGTGATCAGCAAAGCCAGGGCAGAAAAATGTGTTCTTGAAGAAGAGACCTTCAAGAACATGATATCCTCATTCTTGTATGCAAAATTTTGTTATCAAAATAAGCAGGGACTGGGATCTTGTGAGATAGCTCCTCTACACACAATCTTGTCTATAAGATCTCCCAGGTGTGGAACTTGTGAAAATAAGCTTCCCCTCATAGACCCCTTGACTAAAGAGGATGAAGAGGAGATGATGAAGAATGTCTCTGAGAAGAGTGAAGAAGAGCATTCTAAGAAGGGTTATAATCCCTCTGAGGAGAGTAAAGCTATTGGGGTGAACAAGTCCAAAAGAAAGAACTTGATTAGAAAGAGCAAGAGAAAGGCAAAGAAGGCTCAAGAGATCAAGGACACCTTCAACTCTGCACAGAAACAAGTCTTTATTTCTGTAGGATTTGAAGTGGTTAAAGTTGAGGACACAAACTTGAACTCCAACAACAAGAGTTCTAGTTCATGTCCAAATCATCCCATCATCAAGAAGAAGGCTAATAAATTATGCACCACTACTGTACAACATGAACCATCAAGCTCTAAAGGTAGTTCTAACCCCACAAGAATTGCCACATCATCTGAGAAGATGATATGGAGAGTGAAAGTGATCAAGTTCAGCCTTGTTCTAAAAAAAGACTCCTAGAAGGAAGAAAATAGACTGTGTTATGTGTGGGAGTACCTCTTATTTTGCTAAGGATTGTGTTTACAATCCAAAGAGTACTGTTCACATTACAAAGAAAGAAACTTCTAACAGTCTGGAAAAGAAGAAGCAAGCTTTGGAAGGAAAATCTGTTTCCTTCAAAAGCTCCTAAATGTAGAAGATAAGTGGAAACTTGCCTTAGGAAGAAACTTTGGTCTTGGAAGGAAGGAATACTTTCGACGTACTAAAGCCTGCTGTAGTGAAAGCAAGATCTTCCAAAGGCCCAGTCATCAAAACTTCCAAAGTAAAAAAAACTTCTAAGTATTAAAGGTCAAGTCTAAGCTTCCAAAGGTGGTGTGGAAGTCAAAGAAAGACCAAGTGACTAAGAGTTCTTCATCAACTTCAGCAAAGGATCCTTCCAGCATGACTATAGGATCAATTACTGTTGCATTGTCTTCAACTTCTTTTGATGAGCCCAAGACCAATGAGGCTTGGCTTTCCAAATGTAACTAACCATCTCTTTTGTGCAGGAACAACTAAAGACAAACAAAAATGTATGGATCATTAATAGTGGCTGTTCTAGGCACATGACAGGCAATAGGTCACTACTCCAAAATTTTGAAAGAATTTGTGGAGGACCATTTGCTTTTGGACGAGATGCTAGAGGTTACATTACAGAAAGGGGCAAGGTCACAAATAGTAAGCTCATCATTGAAAAGGTTGTTGATACATAATTGCTTTTGGACGAGATGCTGGAGGTTACACTACAGAAATGGGCAAGGTCACAAATAGTAAGCTCATCATTGAAAAGGTTATTGATACATATGTCCTTAGTTTATGTGCTTAATGTAAAAGTTTGTCATGTTTTACACATGTGTAATGAATGGGTTAAATGAAATATAATATGTGATTGATGTTTATAATGTTTAATATTCATAGTATTATTGTGTGTTAAGTATAATGAACTTACTATATAGGTTTGAGGTTGTTGTGCATAGTATTTAGTAAAAAATGATTGAGAAATGTGTTCAAACTTAGTTGTATGAGTCTTCATGCGAATGGACCATACTTATGGACCATACGCATGAATACATCATGCTAATGAATTAGTCGCATGACTGAACCAGACGAATGGATCAGTCGTATGAGTGAGACATAAGATTGACTCAGTCGCACGACTGAACTTTCAGTCGTGCGTATGAATCAGTCGCATAGGTCAGTCGCACGACTGAACTATACTAATGGTTCAGTTGCACGAATGAAGACTGCAAACCTATAAATACCACCTAATTCATGGAAAAACATAAAAAAATTGAGAGACTTTTGACACATACTCATAACCTAGCCGTCCAGAGCGTCCAGAAAGCCTATTGCAAGTTCATAGTTCACATCTGATCCTATTCTACTCGTTCATAACGTTTCTTTAATCGTTAGATTGACCGGGATTGCGTTCTCACTGATTGGATCACCAATCAAATAGGATTCCGCACTATTTGATCAGGTTCACGCATTATCAGTTAGTAATCCGTATGTACACGGTCCCTAACAAGTGGTATCAGAGCTTTGGCTCTTGATTTTGCCTGTGATTCAATTAGTTTCGGTGTAAAAATCACGTTTTTCATTCAACGGAGTCACCTTTTGAGCAAAACAGTGTTTTCGACGTCTCCGGGTCTAAAAGTTTACGTTTTTCGGCATACGACAGATTAGGGTTCTTGAAAAATCGTGTTTTTGTGTCAAAGTGTCAAAAACCTTTGATTTTGCAAAAACAGCAGCCTTTAGTCGCACGATTGGCTCAATCGCACACCCCATTCGCACGATTGAACTCAGTTGCTCACTCATTCGTACGACTGAACCACCCTATTCACTTGTCTCCAATCGCACACTCCATACGTACGATTGAATCCAATCGCACGATTAATTTCATTCGCACGACTGAGTCATCCGCATTGACTCATCCGCATTTGTCCAATCACACGATTGACTCATCTGCATTTTTCCAATCGCACGATTAACTCATTCGTATTTGTCCATTCGCACAGTGAACCAGTCGTGTTCTAAAGTTCAAAGTTTATAAAGATGGAAGATCAGTTCTCTGCTTTTACTGTCGAAAGAGACTCTCACATCCAGAACCTTCCGCTTCTGGAAAATGAAATTAGGAATCACAATAAACCACCAAAACTTATAACGTTAGATGATTACCCACAATGGAAACAACGGTTCGAGATCTATCTTAATGGAGTTGATCCCAATCTTTGGGAATCCATTGAGACAGGTTATAGTATGCCCGTCGGTGCTGATGGTGTTAAGCTAACTTTGAGAATTTAAATGATGCATTTAAAAGGGTGAATGTAAGGTCAGGTTCACTGAAGTCTATTTCAGAACGCTAACTGACTAAACCAGTTAACCACACACGTGTTAGTCATCAAAGTCCAACCACAGGGCATGTTAAAGATGTTCAAAACGTCAAAACAATTAATTTTGTTAATAAAGGTGATACATCTAAACAAGAAGTGATTAAATCTAACCGGACTCATGTCACAACTTTATCACACTCAAACCGACATAAACAGTTTCCTCAACATGTAGAAGGAAGATCATGCTATAGTTGTGGAAAGAGAGGACACATTTCTTCTAACTGTCCTTATTATCAGACTCTCAGACAGAAAATTGAACTTTATGATATAAAACCAAGTTCTTCGAAAAGGAGTTCTATTACTCCACCAAAAAGAATTAATGAACCTAAAGTTCAAACTGTAAGCTAGTCGTCTGTTTGTCACAAACAGGCCTTACACAAAACAGGCTTATGGAAAGAAAAGTCAAGTCCATTGTCTGATAATGAGAACAATAAGAAGAATGATATGCCCTCACCCTCAAATGGATAGTGGGTTGAGTTTATGATGTGTGATCCCTCTGGGTCACCCAAGCCAGTTAAGGCTTGGGTCCCAAACCTAAACTGATCATTTCCTCTGAATGTGCAAGGTGTCCATTACAATGCTATCACAAATACCTAGATTGTTGATAGTGGGGCGTCCAGGCACATGACTGGGAACTTGTCTCTCCTTTTCAATGTCAAACAAATTAAAGGGGGACATGTATATTTGCTGGAAATAAAGGAGGATACATCACCGCTCAAGGCGAAGTGGAAAACCAGAAAGTCAAGTTTGATAAGGTCAACTACATTCAACAACTACATAATAACTTGCTTTCAGTATCCCAGATATGTGACAAAGGATTCAAAGTTGTTTTTGACAACAAGAAGTGCTACGTATTGAAGACGGATTACATTATCCCGGAGGACCAAATCTTAATGTCAGCTTCAAGATATAATGACTTATATGTCTTGGATCTATCAAAAGCCTCCACAACCAATCATAAAGTTCAATGCTTCTTGTCAAAGGCAACAGAAAGGGACTCAATCTCCTAGCATAGGAGAATGGGACACATCAATCCACGGAAGATAAATCATCTGATCTAGAATGATTTAGTGAATGGAGTGAATGTCAAGAATTTTCAACTTCTGGATTTTTGTGTAGCATGTAAGAATGGTAAACAGACCAAGAAGTCTCACAAGGCAAAGAAAGTAAATTCCATTGACCTGCCTCTCGAACTTCTACACATGGATCTGTTTGGTCCTTTTAGCACCAAGAGCATCACTGGTGATTTGTACTGTTATGTAGTCACTAATGAATACTCAAAATTCTCTTAGGTAATGTTTTTGAAATCCAAATCAGAGACATTTGAATCTTTCAAATAGCTGGTAACTACATTGGAATCACTCTACAAGCTGAAAGTGGGACATATTCAATCAGACAATGGCACGGAGTTCAAGAACCATTGGATGGAGGCGTTCTGCAAAGAGAAGGGAATTGTACACCAGTTCACATCTGCCTACACTCCACAAATGAACGAAGTTGCTGAACGAAAGAATAGGAGCTTGATAGAGACAACAAGAACGATGCTAGCCGACTCGAAACTGTCCATCCAATTTTGGAACGAGGCAGTTGCCAATGCATGTTACACCCTCAACCGAGTCTTGGTGGTCAAACATCATGTTAAAACATGTTATGAGTTGCTCTAGTGAGGTAAACCTAATCTGGAGTACCTCGAACCATTTGGCACACCATGTACGCTGTTGAAGAAAACTCAGTCAGGGAAGTTCAGTGAGAAGGCTGAAAAAGGGATTTTTCCAGGATACAATATACCGAAAAAGAGAGTTTATAACAACTCAACGGGTCAAGTAGAAGTGTGGTGCAATGTTGACGTTCAGAGACACACCACCCCCTGCTGGAAAGGGACCCTCATTCTTCTTCAACTATGATGGATTCTTTAAGTCCTTCAACATCCCTATCTCCTTTTCTGATGATGAGTTATCAACCAGAATGATGTACAATGTCTTAAACACACCATCACTAGACTCAACAACATCAGTTTCACAAGGTGAATCTTCGAGTCCTTTAGGGGGATCACTTGAGATAAGCGACTCCTCCTTTGATGATGAAGAAGTTGAGACTGATCAGGTGGATCAGGAGGAACAGGTTCCTATACTGAAAGTACACAAGCATCAGATGTTGATGCCTTTAACACTTCGAAACATCACACTCTAATGGCTACATATACTGAACCAAGAATTCAAAATCTGGATCAGGAAGTAGTTGTTCCCACCACTCCCGGATCTCGGCCAAATGTTTATCATCCTCTAGACAACGTCATAGGGGATGTCCAATCAGGAGTACAAACACAAAATCAACTATACTCAGCTGATTATGCCTCAGTCATGAAAAAAGGCTATCTTCAAGACGATGCTTATCGATGTTTTGTGTCTCAAATTGAGCCAAAATATGTAAGTGAAGCCTTAAACGATAAGGCATGGGTTAGTGCCATGCAAGAAGAACTCCTTCAATTCAAGAACCTAGGAGTATGGACACTGGTGGATAGACCAAAATATGCTAAAGTAATTGGCACTAAATGGGTTTTGAAGTGCAAGAAAGATGACCAAGGGGCTATAATCAGAAACAAGGCTTGACTTTTGGTTCAAGGTTTTAGACAAGGCAATGGCATTGATTACAATGAAGTGTTTGCACCTGTGGCTAGAATGGAAGCAATCCATATCTTCCTAGCCTATGCATCCTACATGAAGATTAAAGTTTATCAACTAGATGTCAAGAGTGCATTACTTCATGGTGAAATCCATGAGATAGTGTATGCCAGTCAACCCAAGGATTTGAGGATCCTTATCATTGGGACAGAGTCTACAAGCTGGATAAAGCTCTCTACAGGCTCCATCAAGCCCCTAGAGCTTGGTATGAGAAACTCTCAACTCATCTGGTGAAACATGGTCTTCGCAGAGGAGTTATTGACTGTACACTGTTCATCAAAGAAAAGGATGGTGACCTACTGCTGGTACAGATTTATGTTGATGACATAATCATTGTTGATACATATATGTACCTAGTTTATGTGCTTAATGTAAAAGTCTGTCATGTCTTACACATATGTAATGAATGAGTTGAATGAAATATAATATGTGGTTGATGCTTATAATGTTTAATATTTCATTGTATTATTGTGTGTTAAAGTATAATGAACTTACTACATAGATTTGAGGTTGTTGTGCATAGTTCTTAGTCAAGAATGATTGAGAAACGTGTTCAAACTAAGTTGTATGTCTTCATGCGAATGGACCATACGCATGAATATCTCATGCTAATGGACCAGTCGCACGACTGAACCTGGAGACTGGATCAGTCACACGATTGAGACATAAGATTGACTCAGTTGCATGACCGAACCTTCAGTCGTGCGTATGGATCAATCGCATGATTCAGTCACACGACTGAACCATGCTAATAGTTCAGTCGTACAATTGGAAACCCATAACTTATAAATACCACCTAATTATAAGATATCGAGAGACTTGAATAGTATTGACAGATACTCGTAACCTAGCCGTCCAGAGCGTCCAGGAAGCCTGTTCCAAGTTCATAGTTCGCATCTAATCTTGTTCTAATCGTTCTTAACGTTTCTTTAATTGTTAGATCAGGTATGCGTTCTCACTGATTGGATCGCCAATCAAATAGGATTTCACACTATTTGATCTGGTTTCACGCATTATCAGTTAGTACTCCGTACGTACACGATCCTAAAAAGTGGTATCAGAGCTTTGGCTCTTGATTTTGCATGTGATTCGATTAGTTTCAGTGTAAAAAACACGTTTTTCATTCAAAGGAATCACCTTTTTGAGTAAAATAGTGTTTTCGACGTCTCCAAGTCTCAAAGTTTATGTTTTTCGGTATACGGCAAATTAGTTTTCTTGAAAAATCATGTTTTTGTGTCAAAGTGTCAAAAACCCTAGTTTTTGCAAAAACAGCAGCCTCTGTTGCACGATTGGCCCAATCGCATGACTGAACTCAGATGCACAATCCAATCGCATGATTGAACTCAGTCACTCACTCATTCGTACGACTGAACAACCCCATTCGCTTGTCTCCAATCGTACAGTCCATACGTAAATCCAATTGCATGATTGAATTCATTCGCACACCTCAGTCGCATACTTCATCCGCACGACTGAACATCTCCAGTCATTTGAGTCCATTCGTCCATTTCAATCGCACGACTAAATCCAATCATCCGATTGAATTCATTCGCACTCCTCATTCGCACGAGTGATCCAATCGTATAGTTGTTAGGATCATGTATTGAACGAAATACTAACTAATATACGTGTATACCAAGTCAAATAGTGCGGAATCCTATTTGATTGGAGATCCAATCAGTGAGAACGCACGTAGAAACAATTGTAGATTGAATCTAAATGTTAAGAACTATTAGTAATCGATCTAGTGCGATCTATGAACTTGGAACAGGTTCTTAGAAGTCTCTGGACGGCTAGGGTACATTTTAGTACGTAGTTTTTCGAAGTGTTATGTTTTTCCACGATTTAAGTGGTATTTAATGGTTAGGGATTCTCATTCGGGCGACTGAACCATTAGCATGGCTCAGTCATGCGATTAAGTCATGCGGTTGATCCATTCGCACGACTGAGTGTTCAGTCATGCGACTGAGTCAATCTCATGTTACAATCATGCGACTGATCCAGTCCCCTGGTTCAGTCGTGTGACTGGTTCATTAGCATGAAGTTGTTCATGCATATGGTCCATTAGCATGGGCCATTCGCATGAGAACTTCATATGACTAAGTTTGAATATGTTTCACAATCATTATTTGACTTAGATCTATTCAAACAACCACAAACCTATATAGCTAGTTTAATGAGCGTTAACATACATTAATCAATGAAATATTAAACATTATAAGCATAAACCGCACATTGTATTTCATTCAACCATCCAGTTACATATATGTAAGACATGAAAGACTTTTACATTAAGCTCATAAACTAGGTACATATGTATCTACAAACTCCCCTTTGGACCTAGTTTCATCTATTGTCTTACATTCTTTATAAGCTCCTCGTATTTCTTGTACTTCTCTCTTGTGACTCCTGCATGTATTTCAAAAGCAAAGCAGAGCCGTATCACATTCTGGAATTGGAGGGCTTGTACAATATCTTGCGAGTTATAGAACAGTGGCACTTGTATAAGGTGTAAACATCATCAGCCGACAAGTTAGTGAGCCACATGGGGTCAAATACCCTGATAGTTTCCATACTACCATTTCTGTTCAACACTATGACCGCCTCGCCTGTTCTCCAATCGTAGTACCACCACTTGAAGTGTGGAGTGAAGTCCTGTGGCATATTGTAGAGGGATTCTAGACATCGTCCGCGGAGGACTCCACTTCAGCACTATTTTTGGTTTTCCAGTAATGGCATCAACTTTAGTTTTTCTGATATACCTAGTTGGTTGTTGAGGTTTGAAGTTGACCCACCTGGTGTGGTACTCTCTCTTTAAAGCAGTTTTAAACCAGCCTGACATCTAATGAGGGTCAGCATATAGCAACTTCAATTTTGCTAGCTGGTTAAGCTCAAAACCTGGAAGAGTCTTCAGATCGTGTGGGAACCTGAAGTACTCAATCCCCTTCTCTCTTTTAACAGCATAAATGTTAAGATCTTCAAAATAGGCCCACGCTATAATTTTGCCTGACACCTTGTGATGCTTCTTCACTTTTTTTAGAGTTTGGTGTAGACATCTGATTTTGGAGCACTGCGTTGGGCTTTGATTTCTGCAAAACATGCTGCCCATTCAACCTTTCTGATATTGACATCGACGTCTGAGGCTTGGGCCTGGTTTTCCTTCTTCTCCGACTCTTGTTCCATTTTATCCAGAGTTTCGAATGTATCACTAACAAGGGAGTCACCCAGATTGGGGACTACATTTCCCTCATTGTCAACATACTCTGGATAATGCTGTGCAGTGATGTCCTCAATCTCTATCTCGTCTATGTCATTTAGCTCATCGTCACTTTCCAAGTTTACTGTAGGAGCATCCTTCATGATCTCATCAGGATTCAGTCGGAATATTTCGGCCAATTGCTCATCAACGAGATCATGAATTATTTCTCCTTATTTAGGAGTGTAACTCACAGATCTTCTGACTATCCCTTGCAGATCAAGAATCATTATGAGTTGAGTCTTGATCTGCTAAAGGGGAGCAACATTGTATTCATCTCTTTAAAAATTTGGATCTGCTTGATTTTAAGACATGTAACACATCAACCACTAGTCAATAATCAAAACAGATGACATCAAATATATACATATTATGTATACAAGTTTAATACATGATTCAATTACAAAAGTTTTCAAATACATAAACATCTAATAATTCCTTTTGTCTTGATCTGTAGTCTTTTCAGCTTGAGCTAGATGTGTACATCACACAATCTTCAATCTATTCCTCAAAAGATTCTTGATCGGACTGAGATTATCACACTGCCAATGCACCAGGAACTTAGGTTCAACTTCTTGGTCATCACCTTCTTCTAGGATCTTTAGTACTTCTTCAACAAGCTTTTGGCTCTGTTATGGATCAATCTGCTGTTCATAAGTCTGAGAGATATTCCACTGTAACCAATAAGCATAGTCATCTTGTACATTAAGTGACATAACCTTGTTAGTTTCTTGAGAGTCTTCTTCATCCATACCACCACCCAATGCATAGCATTATTCTCATCTCTGTCCAAAACATCATCTTCTTCCTCTCCATCAAGCAGGAAAGGATCATGTGAGAGCACTTGGGCAGGTGGTTTAACATTAGTGCTAAGTATACATTCTGAATTTGGTCGGACATCTCATTATTTCTCCTTCCCTTGACGCTATGCACTTGCAGATGACATGAGCTAAGCACTTAAACAGGAGGCCCAAGTTTCTCTTATTGAACACACCTACATTGATGTCCCCAGTGTACTTCATCCTTAGAATAGCATCTACATGTGCACATACATTATGCTTGATGTTCATTATCCATCGTTCAGCCATAGTGCTGCAACACAAGACACATATACATTAGAATTTGTGTACATGGATGACATTTGGATTTTAATGAACTTGATTCATTTAGTTCAGTCGTGCGAATGGACAATGCGACTGAGTCTTAGTCACGCGATTGGGCTCAGTCATACGATTGAGTCTGCGACTAAGCTTAGTCGTATACTATCCCATGCGGTTGGACCAGTCATGCGATTGAACCCATAAGCATTGTTCATACATGCGATTGAGTCATTCGGTTGGCTCAATCATGCGACTGGAGTTCATCAGCATGTCCATTCGCATATCTCACTATTAAACATAAAAGGTTTTACTCTTGATCGAAACATGACATTTCACTTTGTGTTTAGACTCATCTGGACCGTAGAGACTTGAATTAGCACTTAGATTCATTTAGGCCAACATGTGTGACCATTTAAGTCTTCTATTCTTAAGAGGAGTCTCGGTTATGAGTTTTAGTGAGTTCAACACTTAAAACCTGCATTTAAGACATTCATTTTGACCGAGTTAAGTTGGAGTGTACCTATAGATGAGTAGAGTAACAGTTAGAATCACAATCACAATGCTACATCAATGAAACACCATTTTGGCAGAGTACTGGTGCTCTAGTGCGACTTGAGGGTGAGTTGGGAGTGATGAGTGACTGCGACCGACTCCCCCTCTATTTATACTGAATCTGATTTCAATCGGACGATTGGACCCATTTTCCCTTTTCATTCGGGCGATTGGATCTCAGTCGTGCGATTGGTTCAGTCGATTACATCCAGTCGCCTGACTGGGTTTCAGTCGGGCGACTGACTCATTCGCACAACTCCATTCGGGCGACTGGCTCCATCTTGTAAGCCATTCATGTGAATGGTTCATACTCATGCTCCATTCGGTTGTCTAGTGCATAAGTATGGTCCAATCGGACGACTGGTCCATACTCATGGTCCAGTCCTGCGAATGGATCAAACTCATGATTTTTACTATATGACCATTTGACATATAACTTCATTTGACTGTCAAGTAAACATTTTGAGCATACGATCATCTCAGACATGATCCTTTTAACTTTAAAAACTTTTGATCACCTCATAGGTGATATTTTTAAACCAATTTGTCACCTCAGACGTAACTCATTTTACATTTGAAAAACATATGTGGTCACCTCAGACGTGACCCCTTTTAAGTGATTGAATCCCAGATTGAATTCCATGACATAGTCTGACATATAACCTAAATTGACAAACTTAAACAAAAGAAACTACTAGAAATTAAGATATATTTTTGTGATTTTGTGGGAGGTGGAAATTCTAAGATTGAAATCTAACATATTTATTTCTTGAACAGGCAGATTCAAGTTATTTTGACCATAAGAGGAATGATTCATTATGGAATCATACAGGTAATCAAATCATTCAGGACATGTTACCAAAATCATTCGATGCTAGATTCTTGTTTTCGTCGAGAGTCATTAGCAAAATAAGGAAATCATACTAGTACTATAAGACGCACACTTTGATTTGGACTTTCAAGAACTACATCCATGATGATTGTCAGTATACATGTGACACCCGGTCAAACAGGTCAACACTTAAAACCATTCACAATAATAAATTAATGGTTATTAATTAATATATCTGATTAATTGAATATTTTGCGTTAACGTTTTAACAAACCTTGGAATCATTTAACCAATTACTTGTATCTAATAGCAATCATAATCATAACTAACAATAAGAATAATAATAATGTTATTGCACATAATGAAACTAACAATAATAATAATAATATAATAATAATAATAATTATTATAATAACAATATTAATTAAATTAAATTAGATGTAAAATGATTTTTTTAGGTGGAGTGTGTGCATGGATGACAACTTGTCATCCATGAGTCTACAAAATCAAGAAATGATCAAGCATCACCACAAACCCTTCATTTCCATCACCTCTCCCACTTCCACGCACAAACACACACACACCACACCACCATCAGCCACCCCACCGCCGATCACCTGCTGCCCGCACCGCCACCTGCCACCGCCACCTGCTCCATCCGTCGCCGCATCCACCGCAGCCGCCTGCACCACCGCCTGCCGCCACGACCACCCCCTCCATCCCTCAACCTCGACCGCCACCCTCAACACCATCACCCACCGTCGCCATCGCCCACACCACCACCATCGACCACAATCACAAACACAACCATCACCATCGACCACAACTACCACCACCTTCATCACCCTCGACCACTGTCGCCACCACCTTCACCATCGGCTCCCATCGCCACCGTGAACACCGTCACCACCCGCAACCAACAACCCCCCCTCCTTCTCTCTCGGTCACTATAATTCCACCACCACCTTTGAAAACTTTCACCCTCTCACAATACAATCTAGTAGAACCTTAGATTAGAACCCGAAGTGTTCATTGAGAGTCAAAGATCGTGCTAGCATTGTATGTTAAGTCCAATCTATTATTACTAATGGTATTTTTGATTAGATTGTGTATATTTGTTCATGCATGGATGATCAAGATGAAGATCTTGATGAACCCTAGTTCACCCATTTAAAGATTGTATGAAATGGTTGTTTTGATGATGTTGGATATAAATTGGTTCTTTAAATGATTAAATGAATCTGAAAATGTATTGGTAATGATTTTATTTGATAAAATCATTTTACTTGGGAGATTTAGGTGGTAAGAATGTATATATGTATGTATACGTCGCGTATGTATGTATGTATGAACATATAAGTTGGAAGATTGATGTATTATGGCCTTGTTAGAAACATTAGGTAATTTTATTGGATGAAGGATTATTGTTAGTATGGTGACTTATGATAATAACTAAATTGAAGACTTTGGGTGACATTACTAAGAAAATGATAATAAAGAATGACTAGGTTAAAATGATAAATAAAAGGTTGATACTTGGACATGTTAAAAGACTTCACTAGATAAAAGTTTATTAATAATTTTGGGGCTAGAAATCATGATTAAGATCAAGTATAAGACCAAAAGGACTCTATGACCAAAGAACTCGACTAAGACGACAATTGAGACTTCAAGACCTTATAAATATATATATATATATATATATATATATATATATATCCATATAAAACTAAGAAAAAAATATATTTTGAACAATTCATGACAAATAAAACTTACATAAATATATATGTATATATTTTAGACAATAACTACAAATTAATGAGTTTTATGTTTGGTAAAAATAATATATTTATTAGTAATTAAATAATCTTAATAACTATAAAAATAATTATTTTATAAAAAGTAAAATGGGAGTTTTTGCATAAAAAATTATTAGTAATGAAACTATTAATCAAACTTGGAATAAAGACTAATATATACACACACACACACACACACACACACACATATATATATATATATATATAATATATATATATATATATATATAATATATATATATATATATATATATATATATATATATAATATATATATATATGTATGTATATATATATATAAGTTTGGAAAATTATAGTTTTATAACATAAGATGCTTAAATTAGAAAATCACTAGTTAAATACAAGTTTTAAACGCAAGGTTCGCGAGTAGAATAATAAAAACATAAGGCATCTAGAATATGAGCAAGGAATAGATATTAGTGAAAGGGTATATAACCCTAAAGGGAAAAATAATAGTTTTTACTAAAAATTTACAAAAGTGTACATTTCTAAATAATAAAAACATGCCATTTTAAAACAACTAAATAAAATGGGTGAAATGCATTCGTAAGCATAAATCATCATATATTGACCATAATGCTCATGATTAGGGTTTCATTATCAAAAGCCTAGCACGTTGGTTCGTTTCGTTAATCGCACTCAAGGTGAGTACTTAGGCTCCATTTTAAATATTATTTTAACTGTTTTGGGGGAAAAGCATGAAACAATACTTTAAAATATATGATGGATTAAACAGGATAATATATTATGAAGGTATAAGTTTGGTCAGTGGTATGGATAGATACCATTGAGCCCCTAAATCCCCCTATATCATTAACCTCAGGGTGAGGCCACAGAGTATATTGGTAGATCTATCGGGTTAGAATGGCCCGCTCTCGCGACCAGTCACGCTGGTCAGGATGTGGCGAGGGAGTTTATATGTCTGGATAGTTGTGGGGCAACGACGTGTTTCTTGGTTTGATTATGGACTTATGACCTGAATTTATCATAGTACCTAGCTAGTCTATGTGAAATATATTATGCCTTGTTTCATCATATTATTTTCAAAATGGATGTTTGTAAAACCGAAAAACCCCGAAAGCACACCAACTTTATGTTGACTTTATTATCCTTCATGCTTTTCAGGGTTATAGGTGTGCTCTATGCGGAATTCCGGAACTATGTCTTTGGAGGGTCAAACGTTTCAAACGTCTTTAAATAAAATTAAGTTCATGAAATAAAAACAGTATTATGTGTCAAATATCGAGATGTTAACTTTGGCTAACAAAATACTTTTGTAATCTCTTTTATGATGTTAATATATGATTTTCATAATTGAAGATAATTCGAACACGTTTGACTATAAAAGTTAGGTCAACTCCAACTTCCGTTACCACCACGTCACGCGACCTTCCGCTGCGAATTTTCAGGGTGTGACTTGTTTTCGTCGAGAGTCATTAGCAAAATAAGGAAATCATACTAGTACTATAAGACGCACACTTTGATTTGGACTTTCAAGAACTGCATCCATGATGATTGTCAGTATACATGTCCACTTAAATCCATACACAGACTTTTGACACAGATTGGTGATAGTTTAAGGTTTAATTATTTCAACAAGCATTTGTGGATCCCATGCTTATATGGTAATCAACATTCCTCAAGAGATTTTTGAGCGGTCTACGGGTATTTTGACAAGAAGACACTATTCTTAGAGCTTTCGAAGAGAAGCCAAGCCTCAAGTCAGTGCCACCGCATAGCAGAGAGGCGGCAAACAACAATGAATTCTAGAATATATAGGTTATGCTTATCCTCAGGTCAATGCCACCGTACAGCAGAGAGGCACATAACCTATCTTCTTGTTTGAGCAATTTATTTGTTGCACAGATCTCACCAACAACATAGGTTATCAGTTTGATTGCTTTTTGCATTTTCTATCACGTGCTTTGCTTATATTTTGGTCATCCGTACACATTTGTGGCGTTTATTTTGCTCGTCACCCCTTATTGGAACTCTGTTGATTGTGTTAACCGGGGATAAGATGATGACCCACAGCTTGTTGAATAGCTTAGTTTGATCTTGAGATCACCAAAGAGGTCTACTTATCTATGGTGTTGAGTCTACCAACACATTATCTAATGGTCTAGCAACCTCTAGGTCTACTTTCTCCGTGTTACCTTAGCCGTAGCTAGTTTTACTATCATTTTTACTTTTATTCTTGCTTAGACTTCTCAGACTTGTACTTTGAACTTCGCACCTATTTCAATTTAAACCTTTTAAAGTCCCAAATGCTTTGTTCCTATGTACTATCATTTTCCATAGTCGTTGAATCGATCTCTCAGATACGATCTCATTTCTATCAGCTTGCCTGTCCTCCTCCCCCCTCTTTTTTTAATACTAACTTAACCTATTCTCCCCTTAAAATTCTAAAACCGTAAACGATTTGCGTTTTTAGGATTTTAATAGGCGAAGAATTGAAATCAATAAATTAAATAAAATACACTAGAATAAAAGAAAATAAAAGAAAAGAAAAGAAAATGGACTTGACGCATCGGACTAGACCTGTTCATCGTCTGGAATTATATCACTTTTCTTTTTAATGCAGTTGACCTCTAACAAATATAGAAAACATGGTTTATCAAAGACTTTTGTATAGAAGTCAGCGCGTTGAAAATCCGTATTTATTTTAACAACATCGATTAGATTCTTTTTAAAATAATCACGTATAAAGTGATATTTTATGCCGATGTGTTTGGTCTTAGGATGTTGGACAGGATTTTTCGTAACGGCTATTGCAGCAGAATTATCAACAAATATAGGGGTGTTAGAAAATTTCAAACCGTAGTCCCACATCTACTGTTGAATCCAGATGATTTGAGAATAGCAGCTTGCAGCAGCAACATATTCAGCTTCACAAGTTGACAACGCAACTGATGTCTGCTTCTTACACTGCCACGTGACTAATCTTCTCCCAAAGAATTGACAACCTACTGAGGTGGATTTGTAGTTCATCTTGCAGCTGCCATAATCCGAGTCACTGTACGCGGTTAGCTTGAAGTCGTCGTCATGAGGATACCACAATCCAAGTGTGGGTGTACCCTTCTATAACGAAATATCCTTTTGACCCCATAAGATGGTTAACCTTTGGTTATTCCTGATATCTTGAACAAAGACATGTTGCATACATAATATCAGCTCTTGAGGCAGTGATCAAGACTCTTGGCAAGGGGAGATCGAGCATGATCTCCCCTCTCATCCGGCAGCCCTTGGCTCCGGGCAGACTCGTCTCAGAACCCTTTATCTCTCTACACATTGAAACTAGTATATATAGGCCTCAACCCATATTAGATGCGACTGGGCCCATTCGTGCGATTGGACCATGCGTATGGTTCAATCGTACAACTGGACCATGCGTATGGTTCAATCGTACGACTGGACCATACTTATGGTTCAGTCTTATGAATGTCCCAATTGCATCTCCAGTCGCACGACTGGTCCATTAGCATGGCTCAGTCGTACGACTGAGTCTCATTCGCATATGCTCCTACGAATGACCCAATTTCATGTGTTTACAACATATCAGGTGTATTACATTAAGCCTAGACTATTCGACAAGCGAGAAACACATTATATATGAAAATATATGCTCCAACAAATTCCCCCTTGGACGTTGCTTGCGAATAGTAGATAACACCTCTTACAATCTTCAGTCAATCTTTGCTCTGGTTTCCAATAGAATCAAACAAAAAACCATATTAGCCAATGTTGTCGATCAGTCAGGTTGCTACAGTATCCCTGAAAATGAATTTAGGCACAACAGCTTTCGTTTACTTTGCAGAACACCATCACAGCAGCAAGATTCCCCATATGACTGATTTTTCCAGATAATGACATGAACAATTTTCCATTGCTTCAATCTTCACACAGGCTAACCTGATTAACATTAACACCTGCAGAAATTCCCCCTCCAATTCAGCATAGCCCAATATATAGACATTGTGCTCTCCTGGCGTCTTCATACGGTGTATTGGGCAAAAGGTAGAGGGTTCCAATCCACAGCTGACAATCTCAACTAAATCAGCATGCATTCAGATTCATCATCAGAAACTAGCTCACATCATCACTTTCTGATTGCGTCTTTAATTTCTCTAAACATGGATTCCCCCTAAGAGTCAGAATCCTCTTTGTGCGGATAAATAAAACTTGATTGGCCCATAAATAGTCAGATGCTCCTAACTACCCCATAAAATCAGCACCGACTGCTGACATCTTCTCTTCTCTCTTTCGTGTTCCAACTACATTCACCTATTCTGGAAGTCCGACAAATAATGGGGTATACATCGAACTTATTTGACAAAAGAAACTCAGGGTGAATATGCTTTGCTCATCCTCAAATCTGTGCAGGAGAAAGTTCCAGACTCTTTTTTTTGTCTCAAACAAATGCGGACGAGTCAATGTGGATGTCTCATTCGTGCGATTGAACATACGACTGGTGCAGTCGCATGACTGAACATACGACTAGTCCAGTCGTACGAATGGTCCATTAGCATGGTCCAGTCGTACGAATGGTCCATTCGCATGGCCCAGTTGCATCAACGGGTTTGCACGTAGATTTTCAGATCCGCAGCCGCCAGGGCTGCCAAAAACCCTAATCTTACGAATTTTACATGAACCAAACCAACATAGACATCAGAAGATTCGCAGGGGTGATTGGAATGTGGTTTCGAGTTTGATTTTAACATAGAAGCAACACACGTAACCAGATCTGAGTAAAACACGAAGAACACGAAGTGGGTTTAACGTCAAAGAACCTGAAATCGATCCAGAAATCAAGAGCTCGGGTTGCTAGAACGATTGTTAGATCATTCTAGTAGTAACCGACTCTGATACCAATTGTTAGGATCGTGTATTGAATGAAATACTAAATGATATACGTGTATACCAAGTCAGATAGTGCGGAATCCTATTTGATTGGCGATCCAATCAGTGAGAACACACGTATAAACAATTGTAGATTGAATCTAAACGTTAAGAACGATTGGTAATCGATCTAGTGCGATCTATGAACTTGGAACAGGTTCTTAGAAGTCTCTGGACGGCTAGGGTACGTTTTAGTACGTAGTTTTTCTAAGTGTTATGTTTTTCCACGATTTAAGTGGTATTTATAGGTTAGGGTTTCTGATTGGGCGACTGAACCATTAGCATGGTTTATTCGTGCGATTGAGCAATGCGGTTGATCCATTCGCACGACTGAGTGTTCAATCGTGCAACTGAGTCAATCGCATGTTACAATCATGCGACTAATCCAGTCTCCTAGTTCAATCGTGTGACTGGTTCATTAGCATGAAGTTGTTAATGCGTATGGTCCATTAGCATGGGCCATTCACATAAGAACTTCAAACAACCAAAAACCTATATAGTTAGTTCAATAAGCGCTAACATACATTAATCAATGAAATATTAAACATTATAAACATAAACCACACATTGTATTTCATTCAACCATCCAGTCTAGTCATATAGTTCAAAGTTTAAAGAGATGGAAGATCAGTACTCTGCTTTTACTGTCGGAAGAGACTCTCGAATCCAGAAACTTCTGCTTCTGGAAAATGAAATTGGGAATCATAATAAACCACCTAAACTCATAACGGTAGATGATTACCCACAATGGAAGCAGTGATTTGAGATTTATTTAAATGGGGTTGATCCTAATCTTTGGGAATCAATTGAGACAAGTTATAGTATGCCAGTTGTGCTGATGGTGTTAAGTTAACTTTGGATGGTATGACTGACAATCAGAAAGCTAAGTACAATGCTAAAAAAAAGGTGTATGCCCTGTTGACTCAGTCGATACCAAAAGATATCTTTCATAAGTACCCGAGAACAAACAGTCGAAAAAGTTATGGGAGGCTTTCGAGAAAAGATACGATGGGAATGCAACGTTAAAGGCATTAAAGGCAAAGGCTCTCAAAAAGGAGTTTGATAATTTCTCTTCAATAGGGAAAGAAAGCTTGGACGATATTATCGACAGATTATACCATCTGATGAGTGAGCTGCACACTTATGGGGTTACCACGTCTATGGAAGATAAAGTGTCAAGCTTTGCTGATGGTTTGCCAGGGAAATGTGACTCGTTTGTATCTAACTTGAGAGAGAACAATATACTTGCAAAGTTAGACATAAATCACTTCATCCTGACATTGAGAGAGGAGGAACTAAGGATGAAGTAGAGGTCACAGAAAAGATCCTATGACCAGAATCCTTCACTTTATAACTCCTCTCCCACTCCAACCAATTCAGGAGCTCCACTTCAAACTGCCTTTGTGTCTAGCTCAGCAGCTCCTTCCCAAACCACCGTTTCAGGACCAGAAACGTTAGGGGCATCCGGTACTCAATATATAGTGCCTGAAGCCAACACGACAAAGTTGAAGACTGAAAATATCGGTAATATCACTGTCGAAGTAGCAAAGGAGCACATGGATATCCTAGCAGCTGTTGTCCATTCTTATGATGGTCTAGTTGCAAGGAAGGTTGGAAATTGCCATCTTGTAGATGAAGACTACGAGCAGGTGGACGAAAATGAACTAAAGAGAATGGATATCATGTGGGCTTTGGCTAGTCCTGCCAGAAGGGCGAAAAAGTTTGTGAAAAAGACAGAACTTGGTAGCCATAAAAGACACAACTTTTGATTTCAACAAAACCAAAGTTACCTGCTTTAATTGTGGTGAAAAGGGGCATTTCAAACGTGAATGTGTAAAGCCCAAGAAGACAGGTAATGGGAATCCGTTCTCAACCTTCAACCGTCAGGACAAAGACAGGAGTGGAACTACCTCGTCAAGCAAAGAGAACGAAGGCAGGATTGGACCTTCAGTTTTGTGTCTCCGGTGAATCAAACATTGCATGTGTCGAAGGATTGGATGATGGCTCTGCGAATGAAGGCGCAATCACAGTTGAACATATAACGTCAGATAATGAAGAAGCTGTGAATGTGGTCAATCACCTGATTGAAGAAGAACTCCGAATGACATGTTCAGAATCTCCAGCATCCGAAGAGTCAAACTCTGCATTGATGGCTGATTCAACCGACATGTAAGTACAAAAAACCAACTCTTTGAAAATCATCTTGTATTGAATGTAACAAATTTAGAGAAAGCATAGATTTAAAATTTGCTAGGTTATTAGACCACAATGATAGATTAGTAAATGACTTACAACTGTGCACAGAAGCTAATCGTATTTTGAAACAAAATAAGTGTAGTTATAAGGAAAAAATAGAACTTTTAGGTAAACAACTAAGGAAACCAAGGTTGTTGCTTTTAATCAAGCTAATGATATAAAGTTTTATTTAAATACTTTGGAAGAAACAAAGAAGAAAAAGCAGTTTTAGAAGTCAAAGCCAACTCATTAAAACAAAAACTGCACAGTTGGATCAGTTCTTCTCACATAGTTCAACACTTAGTGAAAGAACAAAATAACGGGGAAGGGTTGGGTTATAAAGTAGTTCCACCACCACATGCGATCCTGTTAAATACAAAATGTAGACCTGTAAATAACAACCCAATCAAAGATCATGTGGTGACCACTCCTCTAGTTAGTGACCCTGATTCCACGGGTAAACCGATGGAATCTGTCACTAAACAGAAGGAGGCTACTTTGAAATCAAAAGGCAAGATGCCTGTTGAAAATTTAAATGATGAATTTAAAAAGGTTAATGTATGGTCAAGTTCAGCAAAGTCTATTTCAGAACCCAAACTGACTAAACCAGTTAACCACAAATATGCTAGTCATCAAAGTCCAACCAAAGGCCATGCTAAAGATGTTAAAAACATCAAAACAATTAATTTTGTTAATAAAGGTGATACATCTAAATGAGAAGTGACTAAATCCAACCAGACACATGTCACCCCAGTGTCATATTCAACCCCACATAAACAGTTTCCTCAACATGTAGAAGGGAGATCATGCTACAGTTATGGAAAGAGAGGACACGTCACTTTTAACTGCCCTTATTATCAGACTCCCAGACAGAAAATTAAAATTTATGATACTAACCCAAGTTCTTCGAAAAGGAGTTCTATTACTCCACCAAAAAGAGTTAATGAACCTAAAGTTCAAACTGTAAGCCAATCGTCTGTTTATCACAAACAGGCCGACAACATCAGGTTCACAAGGTGAATCTTCTTGTCATTTAGGGGGAGCACTTGATGTAAGCGACTCCTCCTCTGACGATGAAGAAATGGAGACTAAACAGGTGGATTAGGAGGAACATGTTCCAGCTACTAAAAGTACTCAAGCTTCAGATGTTGATGCCTCTAACATTTCGGAACCTCACACTCCAACGGCTACAGATACTGAACTAGGATTTCCAAATCTGGATCAGGTTGTAGTTGTTCCACCACTCCCAGATCATGACTAAATGTATATCATCCTCTGCTCAAAGTCATAGGCGATGTATGATCGGGAGTACAGACACGAAATCATCTATACTCAGCTGATTATGCCTCAGTCATGGAAAAAGACTATCTTCACGACAGTGCTTATCAGTGTTTTATGTCTCAATTTGAGTCAAAATATGTAAGTGAAGCCTTAAACGATAAGGCATGGTTAGTGCCATGCAAGAAAAACTCCTTTAATTCAAGAAGCTAGGAGTATGGACACTGGTGGATAGACCAAAACGTGCTAAGGTAGTAAGCACTAAATGGGTCTTGAAGTGCAAGAAAGATGTCCAAGGCGTCATAATTAGAAACAAGGCTCGAATTTTCTTTAAAGGTTTTAGACAAGTCGAAGGAATTGATTACAATGAAGTGTTTACACCTGTGGCTAGAATGTAAGCAATCCGTATCTTCTTAGTGTTGATACATGTTTGTCCCTAGATCATGATATGTGATGTAATAGATCTTGTTTGGTATGATTAATGAAATGATATTGATAGTTTGTTAGTTATAATGTTTAATAGTTCATTAATGAGTCGTGACTGAATTGATTGGGTTTATGATTATTTGAATGGTTGCACATTATGTTATATTAATTAAAATATTCAAACTTAACTTAATGAAGTTCTCATACGAATGGCTCATGCGAATGAATCATACGCATGAATAACTTCACACGATTGACTCAGTCGCACGACTGAACCAGGAGACTGGATCAGTCGTACGATTGTAACATAAGATTGGCTCAGTCGCACGACTGAACACTCAGTCGTACAAAGGAATCAACCGCATGGTTCAATCGCATGACTGAACCAAACTAATGGTTCAGTCGCACGATTGGATAGTGCCAACCTATAAATACAACTCAATTCGTGAAAAATAAAAGCTCTCGATCAATTACGATTCCAGACGTACTCTAGCCGTCCAGAAACCTTCCAATTCGTTCTCCAAGTTCATAGAACACATTAGATCGATTCCCAATCGATTTCTAACGTTAGTTTCAATCCTTGATTGATTCTTCGTGTGTTCTCACTGATTGGATCGCCAATCAAATAGGATTCCGCACTATTTGATCTGGTTTACACGTTAATCTCTAGGTATTCGGTCAAATACCAGGTCCTAACAAGTGGTATCAGAGCTATTGGCTCTTGATTACGTGTTGATTCAATCAAGATTGCATAAAAGTTTGTGTTTTTGCACTAAAAACGCAATCTTTGGCATCAAAAGTGATCTTGGAAGTTCCCTGCTCATCGAAGTTTGGTTTCTACGGACTTAGGCGATTAGAACTTGTGAAATTTCGAATCTTTACGGCTGAAACCCGTCAAACCTAGAAATTTTCGCAAAACAACTGTAACAATCTTGTAATTTTAGATTAATTTAAAATCTGCATTGTTAAATTCTTGCATGGAATTATTGTGTTATTTATGAAACTTATGGGTTGCTTATGATTATTATCTTAATTGCTCTTTTAAATTTATAAGAGTGATAATAATTATGTTGTAATAATAATGATAATAATAATAACAAATTTTAAGGGAAATAATAATTATGTTACTAATAATAATAATAATAATAATAATAATAAGAACAATAAAAGTAATATGAAATGAAAAATTTCTAAACTTAAAAATGTTTAATAAACTTAATCTAAATTCAAGGGACCTTTTTGTCAATTTTGAAACTTTGAAAAGAAAGTTTGGGCTCGAAATAACAAACTGAAACCACAGGGACTAATGTTGCAAAGTAACCAAACCAAACCTTTTCCCCCCTCTATACCCGTATTTCCGGCCGCCGGCCGGCAAGGTCCGGCGCGGCGCCGGTGAACACCAAAACCACCCGAAACCTTTGAATTTTGGTACCAAAATCATTCCAATCGTTTCGTAGGAACGTTTCGAACTTATGCTCACCAATTAATCACTTTCAAACAGCGGTTACAAACCGAATCGAGTTCAAAACCGAAACACTTAAACCCGATTGTCGTTTCATCATTAAACCATAATAATAATCGAATTAACTCAGCATAAACGGTCGTTTATCAATCCTTAATCGAATGCAACACTCAATTACACCTGAAACAAACAAAATCACCAAAATCCATCATCATTCGAAATCGCGACCCGCAACTATACGAACATTATCATCAGCGTGTCAAAACTCGAATTAAACAGAGGGCTTTTCATCTTAGTGATCATTTGAAGCTACCTGTGTAACGAATTGGATTATCGTAAACGTTTGATCATCGTTTGGGCACTAGGAGTTCGCGACCTGTTTGTCGAGTTGGATACCTTTGATTCATCATCAAACAGGTAAATTAAATCCACTTAACTATTCGTAATAGCTTGGGAAACAAAAGCCCCATGCTCTAGATCGTTAACAATATCGATTTGATCTTCAATTTTGGGCCCGAATCAATCTAGGGTTCATAGGATTTGGGGGTGATTTGTATAAGACGCTTTTAAGATTTGGAAACGATGATTAAATGCGGCTGGATGCCTTGGTTCACTGGTTCCCCACTCACATTCCGAATTAGAGGTCCCGGGTTCGAACCCGGCGACCTCCAATTCATTTTATTTTTGGCTTTTCAGCCTTTAAAAAATATAGAAAAATTCTAAAAATTTATAAAAAATTAATCTGGTAAACTTAAATTATTTTGAAGTCATTTAAACAATTTCTAAGAATTTATGTTCTTATAATACTTGTATACTTATATAAAAACAAATGATATAATTAGTTAAATTTCTTATAAAAAAATATAAATTTTAATGTGGACTAACTTATTAAAACCATTATTAGTTCAAATAATATATTTAAATTATTTCTTATAAGTTAAACTTAAAATATAGTTTTAATCTACTAAATAGATGTTTGTTCAAATAATGTATATAAACTAATTTTTTTTATATAAAATAGACATTAAAAATTGTTATTGTTTTTGACTCACACTTTATTTATAATTTTTATAAATAAAAAGATATCTACACTTTATATTTTGTCTTATCAACCATATTAAACGATTCAAGTTTATGACCTTATGACAATTTATTAAATCAATTCTTTTGTTAGAAATATATATATATATCATGGAATCCCAAATTTTTCTCTTAAAAGCCCTAAATCATGTTTAAACGTTAACCTAAAACTTAAATCTTGTGAATATTGTTACTTAGGATTCGTTGTGAAGAACTACGTTGGAACGTTGCTTATTATATTTCTTATTAATCGACTTTTACATACATTTGATCATGTGAGTATTCCATACCCCCTTTTTATACTTTCACACTTTGGGGTGAAACATGTTAATTTATACTTTGCACTTGTAAACTTATTTGAGACTTGTAAACTTTATGGCAATACATCATGTTAAGTTGTGGTTAGTTGAACTTGTGTGGTTACCATGTTATGGCGTTATATGTACAATCATTAACTATTGCTAGCCCAGCGAAGTCATAGATCTATGGGTAAGACAAGCCTGCTTGGTTGATCCAAGTACACTTAGCTGATCGTATATATACTTTTAACGTTTGAGACTTGTAAAACATTGTCAAGATTTGATTGTTGCATTGTCCATAGCATCCCTAATCACTATATTCACTAATTTATGACTTGAATTTGCCATCTTTTATATATACTTATGTATTAAAATATGGAATGCTCACCAACATTAGTGTTGATCTTTTATTTTTAACATGTTTCAGGTAATGCCCAAGTTTGATTTCTACACATTGAAGCTTACACATCTAGGAATGGACCTAGATAAATAAGTGAATTAAAATGACTTGCAATCTTTTATGTTATTTTGTTTGTTTCTTTGAGACTTAAACTTGTAATGATCCAATTGAATTTTATGATTAAATTTATATTTGAGTTATTAAATAGCGTTATGTGGCTGTGAACGATCTTAACTCTCACTCCTCGACGTTTCCGCCGTCAAGGTTGGGGTGTGACAACAACAGCTTCAGTCGCACGAGTGACTCATTCGCACGACTGGACTCCATTCGCATTGCTCATACGCACGATTGGACATAGTCGCACCCTCATTCGGCCGACTGAACCGTTCGTTCGCATAGCTCATACGCACCAGATTCATTCGCACGACTGAACCAATCGCCCAGTTTAGCCGCACGATTGAACCAATCGCAGAGTTTATACGCACGATTAGCTCATTCACGGAGTTCTATTTTTGGCTAGGAGATTGAGATTAGCGAGGATGATCTGCGGAGTGTTTTAAAGTTGGGTGATGATGGTGACTGCCCAACCAGACTGCATCCACTAACGGTTCGAGGATGTTTCTTCGGACTAAGTACTCTGGGGACAAATGGAGGTGTGCTCAACAAGAGCAACCTGTGCCCCTAGTTCAAGTACTTACCCTATGTGCTGCTCAAGTGCATAGCCTTGAGGAAGGGAGGCTTTGATGAGATGTCTGATCAAATCCAGACCGCTTTTGTGGCTCTGGTACTGAATCATCCATTCAGCTTCTCTTGGATGATATTCATGTACATGGTGGTAAATATAGAGGCCAAAGGCAAGGAAGGCTTCTGCATGTACCCTCATTTCCTGCAGATGATTATTGACCAGAAGCTACCTTTACTGCCAAAGGAGAGAGATAATGCTGTTACATTTGAGGCTATGGATGACACCACCCTTGGGAGGATGAAGGTGTACCGGGGCAAGCAGGTGAAGCCCCCGGTAAGGAGATTGTTTGGGCACCTAGCCCGGGAGGACTATGAGGCGCCCACTTATAAAAAGTGGTGTCATGATGACAGTGACTCCGATACTGAGCCTATTGTTCTACCCACTGATGATTTAGATGACGACGACGATGACCAGGGTGATGGTCAAGGCGGTGAGGCTCCGGGTGGATCTACTCCAACTTTCAGATAGATGAGGAGGAAGAGTCGGATAAGGAGCCACCGGTGAGGAAAGTGGGCAACAAGGTTGTTGCCACTAAGAAAGGGCTTGCGGCGGTTGGTGGACGCCAGGGTGAGTCTAGGGATGCCGTTACTGCTGATACTGATCCATCATACATCCCGGACCATCCTATCAACCCAGGGGGAGCATCATCTTCTAAGAGCTCAAGGAAGAAGAGGATGGCTCAGCCCCATGGCATGAAGAGCAAAAGGAGGAGGATTACATTGATTACCACCACATCCACCACCACAGCTACCACCACCACCACTACCACCACCACTACTATACCCCCTATCACCACTACCACACCTCCCTCCATCACTACCACACTGCCTATCACCACTACCACAACCACCTCTTCACCATCCACTCCTATTCCACCACCCATATTCACCACACCCACCACCACCGCCACCACCCAACGAGCCGGGACATCTGCTCATGTCCCACTGAGCCATGGATCCACTCAACCCTCCATCGGGGTAGAGGAACAACTAGCCAACCTAAACTGGATGGTGCTAAAGCTGCTAGTTGCCGATGAGCAAAGAGCTACATAGCTAAACCAGCTTATGGAGCTCAATGCTGCTCAAGCTCAGCAGATTACACAGCTTCAGGAGCAGAATGCTCATTTGGTTAAGAGGATTGAGGATTTGGAGGCAAAGAACAAGAAGATCATGCTCAGGCTGAAAAGATCCAAAGATGAGCCTTTAAAGATCAAGGAAGGTGATGATGATGATGATGATGATTCTGGTTAAGAAGATGAGGATGATGAAGAGAGACTGAGTGGAAAGAAGAGAGAAGATGATGATGAAGAAGGTGATACTGCTGCATCATCCTCTGCTCAGGGTCAAGAAAAACGTACTAAGAGAGCACAAGATCAATGAGCATCGTCTTCAGCCCCTGCAGTTGAAGAATTGAGTGATCAAGATAAAAGTAAAGATCAGATGTTTTGTATTTTGAAAACTTTTGTACTTGATTCAAATATTACATCAATGTAATTTATGATTATGTATGTTTATCTATGTTTTAAATGTCTTGATTAACTACTAATGATTGATATGTTAAATGTTTAAAACAAGCAGATAAAACTTCCCAGCAAGATGAATATGATATTGCTCCCCTTCAACAAATCAAGTCTCAATTCACAATGATTCTTGATTTGCAAGGGATTGTAAAAAGGTCAGTGAGCTACACTCCCAAAAAATGAAAAATCATACACGACCTAACTGATGAGCAACTTGCAGAAATGTTTAGACTGAATCCTAAGGAGCTCGTCAAAGATGATCCAAAGGTTGATGTTATGAGTGATGATGAGCTGAACGATGTTGATGAAATAGAGATTGAGGATGTCACGTCTGAGCACTATCCAGAGTACATTGACCGAGAGGGAAATGTGATCCCCGACTTGGGTGACACTCTCGGCAGTGCTACATTTGAAAAACTGGATGAGATGGAGAAAGAAACTAATAAGAATGAAAGCTAAGCCCAAGCCTCGGATGCAGATGTTAAGATCAAGAAGGCTGAATGGGCAGCTTGTTTTGCTGAAATACGAGCCCAACACACAGCTCAAAAGCAAAATGCCTACACCAAACTCTACAAGGTCAAGAAACATCTGAAGGTGTCTTCCAAGATTATTGCGTGGGCGCATTTTGAGAATCTAAATGTTTATGCTGTAAAAAGGGAGAAGGGAATAAAGTATTTCAGATATCCACATGATCTGAAGACTCTCCCACGTTTTGAACTCAACCAACTAGCATGCTTAAATCTGCTATATGTTGATCCTAGAAAGATGTCAGCTTGGTATGAGGTTGCTTTAAAGAAGGAATACCACACCAGATGAGTAAACTTCAGACCTTGACAACTGAAGAGGTACATCCGAAGGTCTGAAGTGGATCCCATATCTGGAAAGCCTAAAGTGGTGCTGAAGTGGAGTCCCCCATGCATAATGTCCAAGATTCCCTTACGGGAAATGCCTTAGGACTTCACTCCACACTTCAAATGGTGGTATTATGATTGGAGAACAGGTGAAGTGGTCATAGTTCTAAATAGAGAGGGAAAAATGGAAACTATCCGGGTATTTGACCCAATGTGGCTTACAAACTTGTCTGCAGAAGATGTCTACACATTGTACAAGTGGCCACTATTCTATGACGCGCAAGATATTGTACAAGCTCTCCAATTCTAGAATGTTATACGACTCTGCTTTGCATTTGAAATACATGCAGGAGTTACAAGAGATGATAAGTACAAGAGGTTTGAGGAGCTTATGAAGAATGTGAGATTTTAAAGGAAACTAGGTCCAAGGAGGAGTTTGTTGATACATATATGTACCTAGTTTATGTGCTTAATGTAAAAGTCTGTCATGCCTTGCACATACGTAATGAATGAGTTGAATGAAATATAATAGGTGATTGATGCTTATAATTTTTAATATTTCATTGTATTATTGTGTGTTAAAGTATAATGAACTTACTACATAGTTTTGAGGTTGTTATGCATAGTTCTTAGTCAATAATGATTGAGAAACGTGTTCAAACTAAGTTGTATGAGTCTTCATGTGAATGGACCATGCTCATGGACCATATGCATGAATATCTCATGCTAATGGACCAGTCGCATGACTGAACCAGGAGACTGGATCAGTCGCATGATTGAGACATAAGATTGACTCAGTCTCATGACTGAACTTTCAGTCGTGCGTATGGATCAGTTGCATGATCTAGTCGCATGACTGAATCATGCTAATGGTTCAGTCATATGATTGGAAACCAATAACCTATAAATACCACCTAATTATAAGAATTCGAGAGCCTTGAATACTTTTGACAGATACTCGTAACCTAGCCATCCAGAACGTCCAGAAAGCCTGTTCCAAATTCATAGTTCGCATCTGATCTTGTTCTACTCGTTCTTAACGTTTCTTTAATTGTTAGATAGAACAGGATTGTGTTCTCACTGATTGGATCACCAGTCAAAAAGGATTCCGCACTATTTGATCTGGTTTCACGCATTATCAGTTAGTACTTCGTACGTACACAGTCCTAACAATCTTCGGTTCCAAAAACAAAGAGTTATGTAAAGAATTTGAATCTGTCATGAAAGCAGAATTTGAGATGAGTGCAATGGGGGAGATGAAAGTCTTCCCAGGATTACTCGTGGATCAGACACCAAAAGGAATCTTCCTGCATCAGACTAAATATGTAGGGGACATCCTCCGTCAGTTTGACATGGAGAATGCTTCAGCTGCTGGAACTCCATTTGCCATGAACCACGATGTGGCACCCAACGAAAATGGGTGATGTGGTTGATGCTACAATGTATAGAGGAATGATTGGATCCCTTATGTATATCACAGCGTCTCATCCTGATATCATGTATGCGACGTGCCTTTGTTCCAGATATCAGGCGAAACCAAAAGTCAACCATCTCATAGGTGTTAAAAGGATTTTCCGTTATCTGAAGGGTACTCCAACACTCGGGTTGTGGTATCCTCATGACAATGATTTTGAGCTTACAGTGTATAGTGACTCGGATTATGGCGGTTGCAAAATGAATTACAAGTCAACATCAGTAGGATGTCAGTTCTTTGGTAGACGGTTAGTCACCTAGCAGTGTAAGAAGCATACCTCCGTTGCTCTGTCAACATGTGAAGCTGAATACATTACTGCTGCAAGTTGCTGTTCACAAATCATCTGGATTCAACAGCAAATGTGCAACTACGGTTTGCAATTTTCTAATACTCCTATCTATGTTGATAATTCTGATGCTATAGCCGTAACAAAAAATCCAGTTCGACATCCTAAAACTAAACACATCGGTATTAAGTATCACTTTATACGTGACTGTTTTGAAAAGAAATTAATCGATGTGGTCAAAATAAATACGGACATTCAACGCGCCGACCTCTACACAAAAGCATTTGGTAAACCGAGGTTTTTATATCTATTAGAGGTTAATGGCGTGAAAAAGAAAAGTGATGTGATTTCAGAGGAAGAACATGCCTAGTCTGATATTTTTAATTTTTAATTTTATTTTATTTTCCTGTTTATTAAAAATCAAAAAACACAAAAATATTTTCAGTTTCAGAATTTAAGGGGGAGAATAGGTTAGATTAGTATTAATTTAACTGCTTTATTTAATTACTTAAAAAAACGAGGGAGAAGGACAGCTTAGCTAAAAGGAATGTAATCAAATCTGTGATACTGATTCAATGTTCGTGGAAAATGATAGTACATAGGGAACAGATTGTACGGGACTTCAAAAGAGTTTAACTGATTAAGATGGAAAATTTAAAGTATAAATCTGAAGAGTCTAAGCAAAATAAAAGGAAATATGATAGTATAACTAGTATGCTACCAAGGTAACATAGAGAAAGTAAACCTAGAGGTTGCTAGTTCATTATATGATGTGTCGGTAGATTCAACACAATATATTAGTAGACATCATTGGTGGTTTAAAATTCAAACTAAGTTGTTCAACTCGTTGTGGGTTCCCATCTTATCCCTGTTTAACACAATCAACGCAGTTCCAATAAGGGGTGAAGAGCAAAATGAACGCCACAAATGTGTGCGGACGACCTTAAAAATTTGAGCAAAGCACATGGAAAATGCAAAATGCAATCAAGCTAATAACTTATGTTCTTGATGCGTTATGTGCAAAAAGAAAATAAATGCTCTAACAAGAAGATATGTTGTGTGCCTCTCTGTTGTGCGGTGGTACTGACCTGAGGATAAGCATAACCTAAATATTCTAGAATTCATTGTTGTTTGCGCCTCTCTGCTGTGCGATGGCACTGACCTGAGGCTTGACATCTCTTTGAAAGCTCTTAGAATAGTTTCTTCTTGAAATATACCCATAGACTGCTCAAAAATCTTCTGAGGAACATTGATTACCATATAAGCGTGGGATCCACAAATACTCGTTAAAATAATTAAACCTTAACTCATCACTAATGTGTGTTAAAAAATTTGTGTATGGATTTAAGAGGCAAGTATACTGACAATCATCGTGAGCTGCAGTTCTTGAAAGTCAAAATCATTGTGTGCATCTTGTAGCTCTAGTATGATTTCCTAAAATTGCTATTGACTCTTGGTCAAAACAAGAATCTAGCATCAAAATAGTTTATTAAAGTGTCTCAGATGATTCTAATATACATGTATGATTCCATAATGAATTATACTACAAATGATAAAATAGAATTGAAGCTGTGCTGTCCAGGAAGTAAAATCAGTTTGAAGTACTCTAATAGGTTTAAATCCATCTCCAATCAAAAATACAAAAATATATCTTGTTTTGTTTTTTAAAATTTCGATTTGTTTTATTTAACTTTTAGTTATTTGGTAGGTAAAAGTAAGAATATACATCTGGATTCAATCTGTGAATCACTCACTAAAAGGGGTCACGTCTGAGGTGACCAATCAGGTTTTAAGTTAAAAAGGATCACGTCTGAGGTGATCAACAGTTGTTCAAATTAAAAAGGTCATGTCTGAAATGATCAACGGTCTTAAAGTCTTATCAATAGTTAACATGTTAAGTGTTTGAAAGTGCATGAGGTCAAACTCATAAGTCTGAGCCATTCGCACGACTAGACCATAAGTATGGGCCATTCGCACGACTAGACCATAAGTATGGACCAGTCGCATGATTGGATCATGAGTATGAGCAAATCGCACGATTGAACCATACGTATGGACCAGATGTACGGTTGGACCATAAGCATGGGTCAATCCATGTGATTGGATCACCAGAATGAACCAATTGCATGAATGGAGGTGATCGACTGAGTCAGTCGCACACTGAACCCCAGTCGCACGCTGAACCCCAGTCGCACTAATGGATGTAACCGACTGAGCCAGTCGCATGACCGAGGCCCAGTCACATGAATCAAGCGTGCGAATAGGAACGGTTCGAGGATGCTTTCTTTGGATCAAGTACGTTGGGGAAATTAATGCAGGTGTGCTCAAAAAGCAATCTATGCCCCGAGTTCAAGTACTTGGCCCATGTGCTCCTCAAGTGCACAGCCTCAAGAAAAGGAGGGTTGATAAGATGACTGATCAAGTCTAGAATGCTTACGTAGATCTGGTACTGAACCATCCATTCAGTTTCTTTCGGATGATCTTCACGTATATGGTAGAGAATATAGAGGCCAAGGGCAAGGAATGCTTTTGCATATACCCTCGTTTCCTCCAAATGATTGTTAACCAGAAGCTTCTTTTGCTGCCAAAGGAGAGAGATGATGTTGTCACTCTTGAGATTGTGGATGATGCTACGCTTGGTAAAATGAAGGTGTATCGGGGTAAGCAGGTGAAGCCCCCGGTGAGGAGATCTTTTGGGCATCTGGCCTGGGAAGACTATGTGGCACCAGCTCGCGAGAAGTGGCGTCATAATGATAGTGATTCAGACACTGAGCCCATAGTTTTTCCCACTAACGATGACGATGACGATGACAGTGAAGATGGTGGAGATACTGGCCCCACTACATCTACGACCACTGCCACTATTATATCATCTCCACCATCCACTCAGGGTAGAACTGAGAGAGCTACGATTCATCAAGACTTCCTGCCAGATGAGGAGGAAGAGTCAGATGAGGAGCCGCTGGTAAGGACAGTGGACAGTAAGGTTGTTGCCACTGAGAGAGGGATTGCGGCGGTTGGTGGACGCCAGGGTGAGTCTAGGGATGCTTCTACTGCTACTACTGATCCATCATACATCCTTGACAATCCCATCAGCCCAGGGGGAGCATCCTCTTCTAAGGGCTCGAGGAAGAAGCGGATGGCTTAGCCCCATGGCATGAAGAGCAAGAGGAGAAGGATTACCTTGATTACCACCACATCCACCACCTCTACCACAACTACCACCACTAATACCACACACTCTACCACCACTACCACACCCCCTACCACTACTATCACACCTCCTACCACCACTACCACAACCACCCCTTCACCATCCACTCCTATTCCACCTCCCATATTCACCACATCCACCACCACTACCACCACCCAACGAGCCGGGACTTCTACTCAAGTCCCAATGAGCCATGGGCCCACTCTACCCTCTATTGGGGTAGAGGAACAGCTAGCCAACCTCAACCAAATGGTGCTAAAGCTACTTGCAACTGATGAGCAAAGAGTTGCACAGCTCAACCAGCTTATGGAGCTTAATGCTGCTCAGGCTGAGCATATTACACAACTATAGGAACATAATGCACATTCTGTTCAGAGGATAAAGGAGCTAGAGAGAAAGAACAAGAAGATCATGCTCAGACTTTAAGGATCAACAGATGAGCCTTTAAAGATCAGGGAAGGAGATGATGATGATGATGATTCTGGTGAAAAAGATGAGGGTGATGATGAAGGACAGGGTGCAAAGAAGAAAGGGGACGATGATGACAAAGAAGGTGATGCTACTGCATCAGCTTCTACTCAGGGTCAAGAAAGGCGTTCTAAGAGAGCTCAAGATCAAGGACCCGCGTCTTCAGCTTCTCCAGCTGAAAAATTGACCGATCAAGATAAAAGTAAAGATTAGATGTTTTGTATTTAGAAAATTTTTGTACTTGATTCGTATATTACGTTAATGTACATTATGATTATCTATGTTTATCTATTTATAAATGTCTTGATTAATTACTAATGATTGATGTGTTAAATGTTTAAATCAAGCAATAAAACTTCACAGCAAGATGAATATGATATTGCTCCCCTTAAGCAAATCAAGTCTCAATTCACCATGATTCTTGATTTGCAAGGGATCGTCAGAAGGTCAGTGAGCTACACTCCTAAAGAAGGAGAAATTATACACGATCTGACAGATGAGCAACTTGCTGAGATGTTTAGACTGAATCCTGACGAGCTCGTCAAAGACACTCCAAAGGTCGATGTTATGAGTGATGATGAGCTAAACGATGTTGATGAAATAGAAATAGAGGATGTCACGTCTGATCACTATCCAGAGTACACTGACCAAGAGAGAAATGTGATCCCCAACTTGGGTGACACTCTCGGCAGTGTTACATTTGAAAAACTGGATGAAATGGAGAAAGAAAATGATAAGGATGAAAGCCAAGCCCAAGCCTTGGATGCAGATGTTGATATAAAAAAGGCTGAATGGGCAGCTTGTTTTGCTGAAATAAGAGCCCAACGCACAACTCAAAAGCAAAATGCCTACACCAAACTTTAGAAGGTCAAGAAACATCAGAAGGTGGCTGGCAAGATTATAGCGTGGGCGTATTTTGAGGACTTAAACGTTTATGCAGTGAAAAAAGAGAAAGGAATAGAGTACTTCAGGTATCCTCATGATCTGAAGACTCTCCCAGACTTTGAGCTTAATCAACTAGCATGCTTAAATCTATTATATGCAGATCCTAGAAAGATGTCAGGTTGGTTTGAGTCTATATTAAAGAAGGAATACCACTCCAGATGGCTAAACTTCATACCTCAATAACCGAAGAGGTACATCCGTAGGTCTGAAGTGGATCCCATATCTGGAAAGCCTAAAGTAGTGTTGAAGTGGAGTCCCCTGCACAAAATGTCGAATATTCCCTTACGGGCCATGCCTCAGGACTTCACTCCATATTTCAAATGGTGGTATTATGACTGGAGGATAGGTGAAGCAGTCATAGTTCTAAACAGAGCGGGAAAAATGGAAATTATCAAGGTATTTGACCCAATGTGGCTTACCAACTTGTCATCTGATGATGTCTACACTTTGTACAAGTGGTCACTGTTCTATGACGTGCATGATATTGTACAAGCTCTCCAATTTCCATATGTGATACGACTCTGCTTTGCGTTTGAAATACACGCAGGAGTCACAAGAAAGGAGAAGTACAATAGGTTTGAGGAGCTTATGAAGGATGTCAGACAATAGAGTAAACTAGGTCCAAGAGGGAGTTTGTTGATACATATGTCCCTAGTTTATGTGCTTAATGTAAAAGTACAAGGGGGAGTTTGTCATGTCTTACACATATGTAATGAATGGGTTAAATGAAATATAATATGTGATTGATGTTTATAATGTTTAATATTTTATAGTATTATTGTGTGTTAAAGTATAATGAACTTAATATATAGATTTGAGGTTGTTATGCATAGTTCTTAGTAAAAAATGATTGAGAAATGTGTTCAAACTTAGTCGTATGAGTGTTCATGCGAATGGACCATACTTATGGACCATACGCAGGAATAAATCATGCTAATAAATCAGTCGCACGACTGAACCAGACGACTAGATAAGTCGTACGAGTGAGACATAAGATTGACTCATTCGCACGACTGAACTTTCAGTCGTGCGTATAAATCAGTTGCATGGGTCAGTCGCATGAATGAAGACTGCAAACCTATAAATACCACCTAATTCATGAAAAAACATAAAAAAATTGAGACTTTTGACACAAACTCATAACCTAGCTGTCCAGAGCGTCCAGAAAGCCTATTCCAAGTTCATAGTTCGCATCTGATCCTCTTCTACTCGTTCATAATGTTTCTTTAATCGTTAGATTGATCGGGATTGCGTTCTAACTGATTGGATCGCCAATCAAATAGGATTCCACACTATTTGAGCTGGTTTCACGCATTATCAGTTAGTATTTCGTACGTACACGATCCCTAACAAAGGTAAATTTTGTCCAGGAGCTTTGGTACAATCTTCTGAGTGTATCCCAATTTTGTGATCAGAATCATAACATGTTCTTTACTGAGCATGAGTGCATTGTTCTCAAGCCCGGGGTGGTAATTCCTCATGAGCATATTCTGCTCAGAGCCCTAACGAAATGGAACATGTACAAGATGGATTTGCAAGAAACATCCAGGAGAAGTTTCATGCTTTCTATCTAAAGCAAATAGTGATGAGTCTTTCCTCTGGTATAAAAAAATGTGCCATGTAAACTTCAAGAACATAAATAAACTTATTAAGAATGATTTGGTAACTGGAATGCCAAAGAAAGAGTTTACAAATGATTATCATTGTGTGGCATGCCTGAAAGGGAAGCAACACAAAGTATCTCACAAGCCAAATGAAAGAAACTCCATCACTACTCCCTTACACTTGTTACATATGGATCTCTTTGGCCCTACCAGTGTAATGAGTCTAGGAAGGACCTCTTACTGTTTAGTGATCATGGATGACTTTGCAAGATTCACATGGGTCTTCTTCCTTAGAACTAAAGATGAGACTCCTGAGATTCTGAAGAATTTCATCTTAAAGATTGAGAATCAATGTGATCACAAGGTCAAAACCATAAGATATGATCAAGGAATGAAATTAAAGAACCAAATACTTGATACATTTTGTGATGAAAAGGGTATTACAAGAAAATATAATGCTCCCAGGACTCCTCAACAAAATGGTGTTGTTGAGAGGAGAAACAAGACACTTACTGAAGCTACAAGAACTATGTTGTTGACTCTAAACTGCCCATCACCTTCTAGGCTGAGGCAGTCAATACTGCCTGCTATGTGCAAAAAAGAGTTTTAGTGGTTAAGACTCATGGTAAGACTCCTTATGAACTCTTGCATAAGAGGACACCTTTTATTGGTTTTCTCAGTTCATTTGAATGTCCTTGCACCATCTTGAATACCAAAGATCAAATTGCCATGTTTGCTAAGAAATCAGATGATGGACACTTTATTGGATACTCTTCCTAAGCTAAAGCTTATAGAGTATACAATCTCAGAACTAGAATAGTTGAAGAGTCAACCAATGTGACCTTCAATGAGCACACTCCTAATGTGAAAGGTTCTGGTCCTGATTAGCTATTTGATTTTGATTTAGTTACTAATTGTTTTAACAAATCTTGTGAGCATGTTTCAGGTCTACAGATATATTACCTATAGGTGATCCTGATCCAAGATTGGAGATAAGAAGACCTTCAAGCTATACATCTTCAGCTCCAGTGGTAACAAATCCTGTAAATGATGCTTCTACTAACACATCAATGGCAAATCCTGCTGATGCTTCTGGAGTGCCTTCAAATTCTAGCTTAGAGGCACATTGTAACAACTGGTTATTTTTAAAGTCAAGAAAGATGAATAAAGTGAAGAAAAAAGGAAAAGAAATAAACCCAAGTCTAGGGGTTAGAAGTGACAAAAAGGATAAAATCTTTGAAAAGTTGTTGAATAAAGGTGATGACCGCCCATCACCCTCTCTTCACTCATAATCTTCGGTCTTTAGAGAGAGAAAGTAGCAAGAGCAGTAGAAAGCTCTCGGGTCTGAGCAGAAACAAGAAAAAAAAGTGCAAATTCAAGGTAAGAATTCATGTGTTTATGATGTTCTTAACTGGTCATATCCTCGGGTTTATGCTTATGTGTGTTTGTATGTGATCGGGTATGTTTTTAGTGGGTTTCTAGATGGTTGAACTCAATTTCAAACGAGTTTGGAAGAAGCCATACTCAAGAGCTACAAAGGTGAGTTCTAGAACCCCTCTTTTACTAGTTTTTAACTGATTTTGGGGCTAGAAATGCATGAACTTATGTTTTTATAAAACTGGGTTTTTACCCATATGTATGATGTGTGTATATGATGTTATGATATGATGTTGGACTATGTTCATGCTTGATGATGTTATGGATGTGTTTCTAAGGATTAGAAGGCAAGATTTAAGTTTAGAACATGGTAGATGGTGTTTGGAAACTGAAATCTGATGTTTAGGGCTCAGATGTCTAAGGTTTAGAATCTGTCCAAGTGTTTAAAAGAAATGCAGATAAATAGTAATGCGGATGGGCATTGATCACTAAGTAAGTCAATGCGGATGGAGTAAATGCAGATGAACAGTGAATAGTAATACAGATGGGCATTGATCACTAAGTAAGTCAATGCGGATGGAGTAAATGTGGATGAATAGTTAATGCGGATGAATAGTCAATGTAGATGAGCATTTTCCACTAAGTAAGTCCATGCGGATGAGTATTGGGGAAATGCGGATGAAGTACAAGAAATGCGAATGAAGTAAAAGACAAATGCGGATGAACTAAGACAAATGCAGATGAACTAAGACAAATGCGGATGAACACTTACAATAGTTTTGACTTTCTGGGGAAAAGTGAGATTTAGGATTTGACTTGGGATGTTCCCAGGGGTTCATGTAAGCTGACTTTTAAGGTTATAGATGTTATGATGGGCATGTTATGATGTATGTTTGATGCTTATGCATGATGGTATGTATGATGTATGTTATGTTGTCATGATGCCCTGTATGATGATGTTGACTGTGCATGTTGATGTTCCTTATTATGATATATGTTTATCTTTCCTGTGGCTTTACGTGTTATAGTTGTGGAAAAAATGATAAAGTATTATGTAACGTAAAGTGAAAGATAATAAAAGAGTAACATAATGATAGAATACATGCATTAATGAAAGAGAAAGTATAGAAAGGCTTGCAAGCAAAATGTACGGAGGTGCACAACTTTAAAATGTCATAAGCACACACATGTGTGGTGTAGCTAACCCTAAGGATACACATAGGGGTCTAGTCTTTGTGACTAACTAGTGATATAGTAGATACTCACCCTGGTGCTGGTGCCAGGCTATGTGCGTTATGGAAGTCATTTATGATCTTCGGCCCAGTATCCGCTTTGTGCATACGTTTGGGTGTAGTATACAATTGGGATCTTTGTCACTTGTGCCGGTGCTGGTGCCAGGCTATGTGCTTTATGGAACTCATTTATGATCTTCGGCCTAGTACCCGCTTTATGCATACATTTGGGGTATAGCTGATTACACTGATCCGGAAGAGATACAGAGATAATGAAAGAAAGTGATGGATAGTAAAAAGGATAATAATGATATTATCTATGTGTACGTATGATGTGTGATCATGTACGACGGTATAGTATGATTTAAAAGAAACTAAAGTATGTTTTATATTAAAACTTGAACTCACTCAACAACGCTAACTTTTTATGCATTTTTCCAGTTGGCAGATGAGCATTGCTGAGGATGGCGCGGGGCAGCTACTTGGCTCTTTGGATGGCACTCTTTTGTTACTATTTTGATTATAATGCGAACAAATGAAAATGTGTAATGAATGGTTGTATTAACTTGCAAAAGCAGTTATTATGAAATGAAAAGTTATTTTTATGTTCCACTGCGATGTTTTTATGAAAGTTAAATGTAATTGTATGTTTTGTGAGCAATGATTGGCCAGCTGTAAGCGTCCCGGGAACGGGGCCTTTCACACATAACTCAGAGGAGGGAGTTTCAAATGTTGGAGAGCATGGTGGTGGTGATAGTGATCAGGAGTTTCTTGATGCTGATAACCACTCCATTGATGACAACATCAATGATGTCACACACTCATTGGATCGAGTTAATCTTGATAAGTGTGTTGATGTGGAGGGTGAATCCTCATTGCCAGATCTAAATTTCTCTAATTTAGATCTGTCCAAGAAACTTGTTATGATCCCTCAGCTAAGGTTCCACAAGTCTCACCCTTCCACAAACATCATTGGAGATGTTGATACAGGGGTAAGAACAAGAGGACAAACCCATGATGCAAATGTTTGTCTTCACTCTTGTTTCTTGTCCCAGATAGAGCCAAAGAAAATTGATGAAGAGGTGTATGTCAAACAACCACCTGGGTTTGTAGATTATGTCTGCAAGCTTGATAAGGCTCTTTCTGGGCTGCACCAAGCACCAAGAAAGTGGTATGAGACTCTATCATAGTATCTTTGTCAGCATGGCTACAAGAGGGGTACTATTGATGGAACTCTCATCATCAAAGGAACATGAAATGATATTATGCTATTTCAAGTATATGTGGATGACATTATCTTTGGGTCAACTAATTCAGAGATCTGTAAAGACTTGGAAAAGCTGATGAAATATAGGTTTGAAATAAGTGCCATGGGGGAACTCAATTTCTTTCTAGGAATTCAAGTGAAACAAGTTGACAATGACATGTTCATAAGTTAGTCAAAGTATGTTCAAGACATACTTAAAAGATTCAATATGACTGATTGTAAGGTTGCTAAGACACCCATAGCTAGAAACCATTCCCTTGGACCTGATCTTGAAAGGAAGTGTGTTGATGAGCATCTCTACAGGGAAATGATTGGGTCTCTTATGTACCTCATAGCTAGCAGGCCTGATATCATGTTTGCTACATGTATTTGTGCAAGATATCAATCCAACCCCAAGATGTCACACCTAATCACTATCAAAAGAATTCTAAGATATCTCAAAGGTGCTCCGTCCCTTGGCCATTGGTATCCAAAGAACTCTGACTTCAATCTGTATGCCTATACATATAGTGACTATGGTGACAGCAACATGAATGCAAAATCTACATCAGGGGGATGTCAATTTCTTGGTGGAAGGATAGTCTCTTGGTAATGTAAGAAACAATGCTGTGTATTTGCATCAACTGCTGAGGCTGAATATATTGCTACTGCAAGCTGCTGTGCTCAAGTGCTTTGGATTCAAAATCAGATGTTGGACTATGGATTCAACTTCAAGGAGACTCCCATCCATATAGACAACAACAATGCTATCTAAATCACAGAAAATCCTGTGCAACACTCAAGGACAAAGCACATCAATATCAGGTATCATTTGATTAGAGATAACTTTGAAAAGGGATTAATCAAACTAGTCAAGGTTATAACAAATGAACAATATGCTGATATGTTCACCAAAGCTTTTAATGAACAAAGATTCAAATATCTTGTATCAGCTATTGGGATGATTAACTTTAAGTAGTTTTTTTAAAACTTAATCATATTATTTCTAAAACTAGTTTGTCCTAAGTTGTCTATTTTATCACCTTCATAAGCCCTTGTTCTCTTTGGAAGTAAAACTTTTTAAAAGAAATTTCTTATATTATTTGAAAATTTTGATCTTTTTATCCTTCGAAAGATTTAAAATTACCTTCAAAAGAACTTATGACTTAGCAAACAAAACTTTACTAAGTAGTTTTACATTCGGAAGAAATCTCTAAAATATCTTCCGAAGTTAAAATCAACTTAAATACTTGTATGTTTTATAGGATCAAATTTTTTTCTAAAAGCAATTTTCTTTCGGAAGTTTTTATTCTTCATAGAATGAATACTCGGAGTTCTAAATCTCTTCCGAAGCAAAATTCTCAAAAAATCTTTGAAATATCTTCCGAAGTCAATTTGCCTTCGGAAGCTTTCATTCAAGAACTTACGAAGCAAAATAACATCCGGAAGATTTCTCGACTTCCAAGAAAATTACTTTTTGGGCAAAACAAAACTACTTTTTCAGAGGTGGGACCGACTTCCGGATTTCAAAGTTTATCCTCTTTCATTAACTTTGTCTCAGATCCTTTTCATATATAAACCCAACGGTTCCCCCCTCTTTCATAATCTTCTTCATCTGCACTATTTCTCTAACCTAAACTCTCCCAAACCACCATTGTTCTTCATCTTCCTTCACCCTTAAGCTTCTCAAAATAGCCAATTTAAATCTCCAAAACAACCTTGATTTCTCCATGCAACTTCACAGGCAACACAACTAGGTTGCTCTATTGAACTCTTAGAAAGATGATAGTTTCTTAGAGGTTTGTTGTTTTCTGGCTCTGTCCAACTAATCCTATTCTTCATGAGGATCACTTGCTTGAATTTTGGAAGACCTGCCAAGAGGTCATTATGGATGGGGAGAACACACTGTATACCACAGTGCAGGGGAGGACAATTTTTTCACTCCGGCCATCATCAACAATCATCTTCAGCTAGATGATGAAAAAGGTGAGTTGTTCTTCCCAAAGGAGGTTGTAAATTATTCCTTTGAGCAGATGGGCTATGAGAGTGATTCTCTATAAAGACCTTCAAGAAATGGAAGGTCTCATCCCAGTGGAGATACCTGCTTCATGTGGTTATCCACAGCTTGTCCAACAAGCATGGAGGGTGGGACCAGATTCCTGAGGATCACTCCTTCATAGTACATGGAATGGTTCAGGGGGTCAAGTTCAGGTATTCTCAGTTTGTTTATACAAATTTACTTGATAACTTGGACTCCTTAGAGTATTACATGTTTTCTAGATATGTTCAATACATTCTCAACTGTGAACTAGGCTCACAGTTGAGGGAAACAGGTAATATTCTTAAATTAGGATAGATGAAGCTCGGCATCTTAACATTTAAAAAAGCCAATTGTTGGCTTCTCAGGGGTAGAAACAACTCTTGTCCTAAAAATGTTAGAGATCACAAAGTGACAACCTAGCAACACAAGCTAGTGTTGAATCCACACCTTCTACCTCCCACCTACGAAAAAGGCCTCAAATCACCCTCACTTACAAAAGAAAATCCAAACGAACCCTTGCTTAATCTATTGAGTCTGTGCAGGCCCCCATACACTCACCCATACAGGAGGAAGTGGATACTAGAGCTTCCACTTCACCTGAGGAGCAAACCACTCCCATATCTTCAAGGATGAGTGCTGAGATTCCTCATGCTCAGCCTGATGAGCTCACAAGCCCAACTTCCTTAAGCCTTCACTCTAAGTTTCAACACTCAGGTGAAGAACCTTTTAGGGACAATTACCATCCCCAACCTCTAGACTTAAACCACCAAATTCTCAACCTTGACTTCTATATTGATAAAGACTTAGGTTTTAGTGAGTACCATGAGTCTCTACTCCTCCCCTACTCAAAGAGAGATGAGTTCTCCTGAGTCTCCTATATCTAGCCCACAATAGTCACCTATTACTGGGGTGGATACTTCTGAACTTGTTTTGAATATCCATATGGAAGAGGCTCTCACTTCAGCAAGTGAATACATCATTCAGACCTCAACCATGGCAACTCAACCTATTGACACTTCAACTGAAGTTGTCACTGAGCTTAGGAAAACCAGCAGCCAAGAACTTCATGTTGGTGGTGAGAGAGAGAGGACTTTGGTCTAATTCTCTCATGCCCCCATAATTCTTTTGATGAGGATGAGGGGAATTTGAGGCTAAAGATGCAAAAAATGTAAAAAAACATGCACCTACCTACTCTCCAAGGTTAGTCATCTTGAATCTCAGGTGACTACCTTGCAAAACAGGGTCAATGATCAGCAGCTTGAGATATCTTATCTTAAGAAAAAACTAGTTGGGAGACCTTTAAGAAGAGCTCAACCAGGAACAAAAGAACTGTGAATGTGATTGATCTAACCTCTAGCTCACCTATGCAAGTGAGTGATGCTACAAAAAAAGGGGAGAAAGTCATCACAAACACAGAATCGAGGAGTTCTTCACAAAGCATGGACATTAAGGACTCACCATCCTCACTTGCAACTATTCATACTCAGCATCTTCTTCAAGTCCAAATTGATATGGACTCTATAGACTCCTTTATTTAGAGTCTTTTTGAGGAAGATATACCAAGGGTAGTGTCATCTCCACCTCAAGGAACTTCCAACTATATCATAGGGTGGATGTATGATGCAAACATAAGAGCCCTGATTCTTCAAAGAGTTCAAGAGCAGCAAGAAGTCTTCAATTTTCAGACCTTGAACTAGTATGAAGGTCTTGACCTGATCAACATGCCAGTTGTCAATCCAAGCCAATCTTGACAAGCTGACAGGCTGGCACAAAGGATTCAGGATAGAATTACTAAAGAGTTCAGTCTTAGAAGGAGACAAAGGAAATTAGGTAATACTATTGGTCAACTAGATGTTAAGGCAGACCCTAAGATTAGCTTCGAAGGGGAAACCTTGAATGAAGGCCCAGTGGTAGAATCTGAGAGCCCTGTCCCACCTACAACTACTTCAGCAAGTCATTCCCTTAGTGAAACACCTACTGGTGAAGGTGCATAACAACCTTTCTCTTGCCAGAGCATGGAGGCTACACCAAGCAATGAAGGCCAAAGCTCTCTCCACCCTGAGTCACAAAGGTCTATGAATGACAAAAGGACAAGCGAAATGACTTATGAGGAGATTGAGGAGGAGGAGAGATAGAGGAAGAGGAAGCTAAGGGGAGAAAGTTCCTATAGGTCTGTAGGTTTCATGGAAGCTGAAATCAGGGCTACCCCCCGACCAAACATTCAATATGATGAGTTAAGTGCAGTCAGGATTACCTACCTGCAAACCAGGAACTATGACATTGATAAGATTATATTAGAGGATCTTAATGAACTAGCTGACATGGAATTGTCAAGAGAGATGAAGGAAGTAGAGGATGAAAAGTTACTTCTCCAAATCAAAGAGGATGTCTTTAAGCACAATGGTATCAGAGTGGATGTCTTTAAGCACAAATGCGGATGCTTTATTACCAAATGTGGTTGACTTGTAAACAAATGCGGGTACTTTAAGCACAAATGCGGATGCTTTTAAATCAAATGCAGATGCATTTAAATCAAATGTGGATGTCTTGCAAACAAATGCGGATACTTTGCTAACAAATGCGGATGAGTTAGCAAAGAATTGCGGATGTGTTGCAAGAAATGCTTATGAACAGCTGATGAACAGCTAATGAACAGGACTTTAAAAGAAAAGAAAAACATGAATATGGATAATTGCAACCAACGGGCACGTCCATTTTGATCATGAAAGCAAAAAAAAATAGAGTATAGAAATTAACTTGTGTCATTTTTTCATAGATTCATCTAGGGACTTGTACAACTATCAAATGCCCTTTTTGAAGTACTTGAGCTCACATTTTTTATGTTGTTTTGCACCCGTGTTTGACTACTGAGCGAACAGTTAGCCGAACTTTAATCAAGGGGAGTACTCATTATTTGAAGAATGTCATTTATTAAGTTATTTCAAAAGAGTGGAAGTGTTTTCAACACTGATTCATGTTCCTGATGTACTTTATTGAAGTTCAAAGCCTCACTGTATGCCTAATACATACTAATCCTTGAGTTGCGATATGAACTGTAATCCAAGAGTGATACAAACCATATCCAATACCAAGAAGTATTCTTAAGAGATTATACAAACCATATCCAATACCAAGAAGTATTCTTAAGAGATTCTAACCTTTATGAAAAATATATTAGGAGAAGCTTAATCTGAGGGGGAGAACATCAATAAATTATGCCAGAACATCAATTGATCAAGAAGACGTGTGACAGAGAAGATCTTCAAATTCAAGGTTTGGCAAGCATCAGTTTAGGGGGAGTATTGTTGGGGTTCAACAATGGAATAAATTGAAGCTTACAAAATCATAATTACTGCCAACTGAAGATCTCATTATACAAGTTCACAGACCAAGTTGATTACAACAAAAACAATAATACAAGACAATTCAACATGACAAAGTCAAGATCAAGCCAATTAAAAAAGTCAAAATTGGGTCATGTTGTAATAATAATATAAATAGACCCACTAGGGCATTTTTGCAAGTGTGGCTTTTGTGTGTGTGTTTCTCACGGTGTAAATCACCACCCAAGGAGAAATCCTCTCCTTTGGGTGGGTTTGATTTCACCGGCCATCTATGATTCTCATTGTAACTTGTTTATCAACATCAATGAAATCATAACATTATTGTTATCCTTTCTTTGTTCTTTGATTCACACACGTCCACCTATTTTAATTTTGATTTCGAGATCTGAACGAGATGAATCCTAAGATCCAAGCTTAATGAATCTAAAATATTGATTTAGCAAATATAAGGGAAGAAGCTACAAGGTCAAGAGCTATCATCCAAAAGAGCATGAAGAAGTTTTGACAGACAAAGGATGATGAGCTTCTTGAGGCTATATGGTTTCTCCAGAAAGAGACTTGGCCCTATGTCTCTATCTATAATGGATGAGCACATCAGGGTAATCAAGCAGAAGATCAAAAGAGGAGAGCTACTTGACTTAAACTCCCTCCAAGTGAAGTTCTTCCTGAAGTGGAGGTTAAGGTTGAACAACCTAAGATAACACAACCTGAACCTCATACCGAGTCTCAGCAAGCTTCATCTTTTGATCCACAACTGGGTCAAACTCCCTCTCCTTCTGAACCTGTGGGGAGGAACACCCAACTGAGCAAGACAGAGCTGATCATCCAGTCTTCTCAGTAAAAGTCATCAAAGAGGAGGAAGAGGATGGCTTCTAAACCATGTCAAAGAAGAAGAAGAAGTTTAAACCATCCACCTCTATACCTCAGGGTGAATCAGATCAATCTGAGGAAGTGCATGAAGAGGCAGCCCAATCAACTCCAATTAAAGTGACTCCTCTTGCTTCTGAGAGACCTATCTTATCCTGGACCTTCATAACTAATCCAAAAAGATGGCATGTGGTTAGAGATCAAGGTGGTGTGAATGTATACACATGGCAAGATTTATTCAACCTACCTCTGTATGATCTCTTTGAGATGAGAAGATACTATGAAAGTGTGAGTGATCCCGACCATCTAATGAAGAAGGGCGTTGTCATCATCATGATGAGCATTGTCAACTGATGAAGATCTTCAAATGTTTTGGTAGCATCAGCCTAAGGGGAGTTTGTTAGGATTCGAATAAGTCTGATGCAATCAAAACATTCAAAGCATCCAAAGTCTCTCTGCATGCATGCACTAAAGTACTGAAGTAGAAATGCTTCGGAAGTTTTTCATCTTACATGAGAAATATTCTAAGTGTAAAATCTTCTGAAGCCAAGACCAATATCTTCCGAAGCCAAATATGAAGTCTTCCGAAGCTTCAAAGACAAAGTCTTCCGAAGCCAGTTTATGAAGACTAATTTCTTCCGAAGACTTTTATATACATGATATTATTTGATGTACTTTTTCATAAAGCCGGACCACCTTTTTGCTGCAACTCTGATTGACTCACCAACTTTCACAAGTTGGTGAAAAGGTCCATGCTTTTGGTAAACTGTACATTGAGGTCTTGAGTTTGAGCTTTCTACTTATGTACTTTATCCTTTTTGTAATATATTTGGATGTGAGCTATGGCATGTCATAGTCACTAGTCAAAAGGCAATCTGCCTTTTGACTCTATATTTGATTTTGTTGCCTAGTCTTATGTATCCAGTTGGCTTTCAAAGTATGGCCGGCTATAGGATGTAATATATGTATCTTAAGTACTTGTAACTTTCCATTATGCTTTTGTAATACTTTGTAATAGAACTTGAGAAGCAATATACAACATTCTTGAAAATGAAATACTTGTTTTGTTTGCTATCTTGTTATGTCTCACATTTACTTGTGTTCTTAGCATCTCTTACATTATTAACCAGTTCCCTATTTGATCTGTTAAGTGTTCTAAATAACTCTCCTCAATTGTGTTGTTGTGTTGTAAAAGTGCATCACCCCTTCTAACGGTCCTGCACTACCTTTGTTTCAGTCCCGTGTATGATTCTCGTATGAGGCACATTACTCTTGACTATCACTTTGTTTGGGAACAAGTCTCCTTGGCAAATTTATACATCAGCTCACAAGATCAACTTGCGGACATGCTTACCAACTCATTGGCTCGAGCACCATTTCTTCGAAATTGATCCAAGATTAAAATATCCGACGAATCCTCCATCTTGTGCCGACGTATAAGGGATATCAGCAAATCATAATCAAATCACTAGAATTTTGCATCATATGTCCTAATTCTCAGTTGTATGTATATTTAGAATGTGTATAACTTTAATGATGGTGCTCTTTTTATTTAGCTAGAACCATAGAATTAGCCTATATCCTTTCATTATATGTCTATGTTAATCTAGTATTTGTCACTTTGTAATTATCTAATATATCAAATATACAATTCTCAAAACTACCTCGTAAAACATATAAAATTAGGGAATTTGTTAGTTGAAGATTAAGCCATTGGCTAATATCAATTGAGTACAAGAATTACACAAAACACATATTATTCACATCAAAAAGATTTATCGACTGAAAACATAACCAAATCAGCAAAAATATATAATCTGTAAATATACTACACATGATATTATAGGGATAATATGCATCTTTTACTAGAATTTTCTCACATAGCTATCTATGAGTGCGTTGTACACCTTTTTAGTGGTTAAATATCAATATCCTTACTTTTGCATAAAACTTGTGTTACCACACACACCAATTTTCGCCATTTCCTCATAACTTCACTAACATTCGTCAATTCGATTTAACTATGCCCATGTGAAAGTTGATTGAAATGAATTTAGGAAAAAACCAATATTAACCATTATATATATTCTTTTACCAACTTAAATATGCACATTTTTATGCATATAATACAACCATCTAATTCTTTTGATAATTATTTTAAACCCGATACTTTTATATTTTTTATAGTCTAACCCCTATATTTTTTACTTTCAATTTTTATCCTCTATGCTTTACATTTTTTTACAATTTTTTCGTTTATATTTTGGTCTAAATTTTTTTAGAGTTAACACACTGTAACATATGCATGTAATTCAACATTGTTATCCCTATGTTTTCTATTTAACGGTTCGTCACAATGTACGGGTCCTAGATCGACGTGGTTATTGTTTTCATGTTTTAACGTCTACTTTTCGTTCTTTTTTTCATTTTATTTCTTTTCTAATATGAGTTTTTACGGTGTTAGTAGTCGTTATTGTTGTTGTGACATTGGTACTATTTGACACAGTTTACTCCCCTGCCGCAACATCGCGAGGGGAGGGGGACACTTAATACGAGTTTTCCTTCATATAATAAATCGTCATGAATCAAACCAGCTTTAAGTAGGCGTAATAGGTTCCCAAAAAAAATTTGGTACATAGATAAAAATTTTCAAAACATTTAGGGGGTGTTTGTTTTTGAAAAAACTTCTTCCCCCCTCTTCATCTGCGCCCTCGTAGATGCGGGAAGAGTTTTTACTTTGCAAACTGTTTGTTTTCTAGAAAACGTTTCATTAAAAACGTCTTCTTCACCTCTGCACGGAGAAGAGATGGAACAATGTCTTCACAACCTCTTCTGAATTTTCATTTGAGCCCTACATACCCACCTTCACATCCATCTTCATTCCCCCATACCCACCTCCCCACTCCCTTTCACAACCGTCTCCACCTTACCACCGTCGCCACCTCGCCCATCGTCGGCACCTCACCACCGTCGCCACCTCGCCACCGTCGCCAGCTCCTAACCGACTTTGCCCCCCTCCCCTTCGCCCCCTCCCCTTTGCCCCCCTCCCCTTAGGCCCCCCTCCCCTTCGGCCCCCCTCCCCTTCGGCCCCCCTCCCCTTCGCCCCCTCCCCTTCGGCAATTAAGGTTAGTTTTTTTATTTGTTGTTTGTATGATAGTTTGTTTGTATGATTAGTTTGTATATGGTTAGTTTGTTTGTATGATTAGTTTGTATATGGTTAGTTTGTTTGTATCATTAGTTTGTTTGTATGATTAGTTTGTATATGGTTTGTATGAGAAATGAATTGGTTTAGTTGGTTGGTATAGGATTTGTATGATTAGTTTGTTATGTTTGTATGAGAAATGAATTTGTTTAATTGGTTGGTATATGGTTTGTATGATTAGTTTGTATATGGTTTGTATGAGAAATGAATTGGTTTAGTGGTTGGTATATGGTTTGGATATGGTTGTATGAGAATGAATTGATTTAGTTGGTTGTTATAGTTTGTATGAAGAATAAATTGGTTTAGTAATTGGTTTTTTTAGGTTAGTGATTATGTTTTTATTGTTTAATAGAAATGGGCGAGAAACATCAATGGTCAAGCGAGCAAATTCAATGTTTGTTAGAAACTTGCGTTGAAGAAATAAATAAGGCGGGTAGGAAAGGTTGAGTATGCAAAAAGACTCTTGGAATAGATTAGGAAAAATTCTTAAAGAAAAGTTTGACCTTGAATTGAATAAAAAACAAATGAAGAACGCCTATGACAATCTGAAAGCCAAGTACGTCGGATTTGTGTATTTGAAAAACAAAACAGAAATATATATAATCCTCAAACAAATACTTTTTCCCTAACAAACGAGAAGTGGGAAGAATTTAAGAAGGTATGTTCACATATAAACATATACTTATATATATATATATATATATATATTTCAAGGGCCAAAACCTTGAAATCATCTATCACATCTAATGATTTAGCATCTGATATGCAAAAGGCTCTTCAGTTTTTGATTAAAAGAAAGATGGACCAACAGTACTAGACTGTTCTGAGAGGTTAAAATTGGTTGGGTTAGACCCGTTAGATCCTTTATTTTTAGCTGCTTTTCATATCTTTGGAGTGTCGTCATCCATGAGAGAGGCGTGGATGACACTGCCAGAAATTCCAGAAGTATTAAAAGGGTGGATTACAATGACTGCTAAAAGTATAAAACTAATATATAATTGTGCACGTGACGTTTTTATGTTTGATGGTTGTATTGGTTAGTGATGACATTGTTATGTTTGATGGTTGTATTTGGTTGGTGTTGACATTGTTATGTTTTATGGTTGTATTTGGTTGGTGATGACATTTTGTTATGTTTTATGGTTAATGTTTATGATGATATTTTTATGTTTAATGGTTGCTTTTTTTATTATTAACACAGGATCGTATGGATTATAATAAGAAATTACTTCTAGTAATTCTTATGTACTTGTATGTTGTTTTTTTGGAGAAGAGGTTTGAAATGAATGCAAGACAATGATTCAGAAATGACAGTGCATAAATACACGTTAGAGTTATTGCAAGGAAATCTCAAACAATGCATTGATTGCTACGTATGTCTCGTGAACCCTTTGTCCGACTATGTGCATATTTTAGAATAAATTATTCGTTAAAAGATAGTAAACATGTATCAATTGAGGAGAAGATGGCTATGTTTTTTATGATAATTGGTCATAATCAACGTTACGTGGTTATAAAGCGTAGATTTCAACACTCAAAGCAAACAATTCATAAATTCTTTTATGAAGTGTTAAATAAAATGATGCTTTTTGCCAAAGATATGATAGTACCAACTTCTTTCAATCCAAATCCAAATTATGACCCTTGAGATTTCTTGAGTTTGACAAGTGATGTATTTTAATCACTAAATGAGAAATTGATTTAAGAAGGGTTTGATTCATCGAACTACGATTCATCTTTTGCTAGGTTTAATGCTATCAATATCTAAAGTAGCAGATTTACATACTTAATTTCGATAAACCGCAAGTGTTCTGATGCAGATGGGGTTGGGTTTTGTGAAGGGTGGAGTTGTAAGTTGTATCATGATGTGTTTTAAGAGTTCTAAGACTTAAATTTCTAAGATTTTTGGTGAAATGATCATGTTGTCTGTTAATATGTATTATATAATAGTATGGATATAAATAGTATAGATAAGAATCATACAAAAATAAAAATAGACAAAAAGAAAATATGAATACAAAATATAGCATGATTCCCAAAATCGATTACTGAAGTGACCCGGTTGGAGCAAACCGGAAGTAGCAATTTATGGCTCTGATGATCGATTATGTTGCAATTCGCTGTTCCTCATGAGGATAATGGATGTTTAGGGCAGCCATAACAGCAATTGAAGCAGAAATCACGGGGGCTTGCTGTATGATTCGAGCTTCTTAGATGAGTATCTTGGCTCGGGGTTGATTAAGGGTCACCATATTGTCAGGGCTCTGTATATGTAACACAAATGTGTTTATTTCTAAATCTAATCCCTTAATAAGCTGAAGAACTAGTGTAGATTCTGGTATTTGTTTACTGGAGACATGTAATGCATCTGTTAGGTGCTTCAAATGACTGCAATAATCATTGATCGACCTCTGGTTTTGCTTCAACAAATGAAACTCCGTTGTGATATGAGATCAAAAGTAACGTGAGCAAAATAGGAAAACAAAATGCACAATTAACTAGTGCTCCAACAAATGAGGAGGACAACCCACAAATTAGAAACACTCTAAACATAACGTAAATAACAACCTAGTCTACTCTACATAACTAACTACTTTTGACCCATTTGACCAAACCAATGACCTTCATTTTCTGCTCTATGACATGTACTTGACATGTTTGTCCAAATGCTAAGCTCTAATTTTATGACCCATCAAGATTAACTCAACAGATGTGTTTGAAGCAGATGCAGCGGATCAACTTGCCGTTGAAAGCAGTTGAAAATCAAGGACAATATAAAAGAAGGGGAAAATAAGAAAGATGTGGGGAATTTGAAGACAACTGTTACCAGCGAAGAAGCCACTGATTGCCAGTGAACTCAGATGAAACACATGCCAATGTGGCTTTGATACCAATAGTGAGAGGTGCGAACTTGTGTGTGTATTATAGTAATCTCAATCAATATACAAAAAGTACACTCCTCTATACATAGATAGGGACGAGAGATAAAACAATATAACAAGTTAACACCTAACCAACTGCTCTACAAACCAACCAACTATACGAAGAGTAGCTCTAATACACACCATGCAACATGTTACCGTACTTCTATTAAAGTACTAGGATTTAATGCTCAAATCTTACAATGCATAAGAATACAATAGTTCTACACTTTTTTAACGAAACAGAACAAGTTACATAATTCAAACAAACGGACTTATTTCACTTACCAAAGAAGAACCGTATGTTGGTCGGATTAAATTTATTTCTCTTACTCTTCCCAAACCCAAACTTGGATATGTATGTTGACCGAAATAAATCTAGGATAAGGGGGAACTGTAAAAAGAAAAAAAATCCAATCGGTACCAATGCTAATCCACATATTAGAGCGAGTACCCACAACTTACGATGTGAAAAGACAAGGAACAAGGTGGCGCTGAAGGCTACCATCATGGAAGTTGTGGATAGCAACAAGGTGCAAAGACCAATAATCAGCCGTCTTGGCAAACAGACTAAAAAATCTTGTTTAGCAAAACGTGTGGTGAGGATTGATAAAAACACCAACAGTGCAGTAGCAGAAAAAAATAATGAGATTGCATCTGATATTGTAAAGATTGTGAAGGCACTTTCTTTCAAAAACAATGGGACACCCGTCTCTTGATTGCTTCCACCTGGTACAGTAATGGCTGCTGCGAACACGATTGTGGTAATTAATGTTGTCGTGATGCTACTTGATAGGGTTAGATCCGAATTAATAAAGAATTTGCTTAAGAGATAGAAGAAGGAACCGATTTCCTGATATCCCAGAATGAAGTCGGCCACTAGGTTAAATCAACCAATAAAACACAAGTTACAAATGACACCATGCAAAGTAATAAAAAGCCATAATGGTCCTTGACAATTGCAACATAACCTCAAAACTAACGTAAGTAATAAAACAAGTAATGGTGCATAACAATACTCCTTCCTTAACCCACTTTTTGTCCTCAAGAAGTGATTTCCACAAAGTCGGGAAAACGCAGCTTCATTTCATCAAGGAACTCCCATGTAGCTTCCTGAGTTGTTTGCCCCTCCATAGTATTAGCACCTTCATCGCTGCCCAGTTTCCCCGTCGAACTAGCTTGCGATCCAACACCTTTTGCCGCTACAATCTGAACCGAGCATCTGTTGGAAGTGGTATAATTTTGTCCGGTGGTCCACCGGCATATTTAAGCAATGAAACATGAAAGACGGGATGAATTTGCGCTTCGTTCGGTAAATCCAACCTATATGCAACCCTTCCCACTTTTTCCACGATCAAGAAGGGACCGAAATACTTAGGAGTGAGCTTTGAATGCTTATGAACCCTTAGAGTATTTTGCATATATGGCTGGAGTTTGAGATAAACCCAAGTACCCGTCCCAAACTCTCTCTCTGTCCGGTGCTTATCCGCTTGTTGTTTCATTCGGTTCTGCGCTTTTTGTAAGGTCTGTTTTAGTAATTTACCGCCATCTCCCAATCTTGCATAAACTCATCTACATCCTTATCGGTCGTGTCTTTCGGAATGTACGGGATGTGTAAGGGTGGGGGAAACCGTATAAGGCCTCAAAAGCGACTTACCCAAGGAGGAGCGGAAGGTGGTGCCGCTCCATTACCATACACCTTATATATCTCTCCAAGCATCGGTTACCACCTCCGTTTGGTCATTTGTTTGAGGATGGTAAGCTGTAGACAAGTTGGCAGTCACACCTTGTAAATTCAAAAATTCCTTCCAAAACGAGCTTAAAAATATTGGGTCACGATCTGAAATGATAGAGTTAGGACAACCATGTAATATATACACGTTATCTAGGAAAACCTGTGCCACCTCCTTAGCCGAGAACGGGTGGCCGAGGACCATAAAATGACTGTATTTAGTTAAGCGATCCACCACCACAAATATCGTATCCTTACCTTTAACCTTCGGTAACCCCCCTATAAAATCCATTGAAATGTCAGTAAATATGGCGTCTGGTATAGGCAATGGTTGCAGCAACCCTGGCGATGATAGGTGCTCATGTTTAGCTCTCATGCACACGTCACATTTCCTTACTAGTTGTCTGACCCCCTTTGTAATTCCCTTCCATAGAACAATCCTTTAACTCTTTGTAGAGTGGCTTTCACACCTGAGTGCCCTCCAATTGGAGATTCATGGCATAATTTAATAATATTTGTTTTTAATTCCATGTTGTCCCCTACCACCGTTCGATTTTTTTTGCTAACCACTTACCATTCCATGCAACTTTTGTAGATTCTCCCCTGACTTTAGTTTGTGAATAAAATTTTGCACCTGTATATCTTGGTCCTGGCTGTCGAGTACCCTGTGCAACAAAAGGGGTTCAATTTGTGAAAGTGCAGTGGTGAATAAAGTGACCCCCTGAACTCGTGATAACGCATCGGCGGCAACATTTTCCCGGCCTTTTTTATACTCAATTGTATAATCGTATCCCATGAGTTTTGCGAGCCACTTATGTTGTAAAGGTGTTGTGACTTTTTGGGTTAAGAGATGTTTAAGACTTCTCTGATCAGTGCGTATAATGAATGGGCTCGTGACAAGGTAATAATGCCATTGTTACTAAGCCAACATGATTGCAAGAAGCTCCTTCTCGTATACGGACAAGGCTTGTTGTTTTGGAGACAAAGCTTTACTAAGAAAAGAGATCGGGTGGCCTTCTTGCATCAAAACACCCCCAACCCACATGCAGAAGCGTCAGTTTCTATCACGAATTGTTTAAAGAAATCAGGAAGAGCAAGTACCGGAGCCGACGAACGAGCACTCTTAAGTTGTTCGAAGGCATTTTGTGCTTCGTCTCCCCATCGGAACACGTCTTTTTTTAACAAATCAGTGAGTGGTTGTGCAATGAGCCCGAAAAACCTGATGAAAGGACGATAATACCCGGCTAACCCCAAAAACCCGCGAAGTTGCTTCAAACATTTAGGAGGCGGCCAGTGTTGAATAGCCTCAATTTTAGACATGTATGTTTTGACTCCTTCCCCCGATATGATATGACCCAAATACTCAACTGCTCGCCCTCCAAACACACATTTAGACTCCTTGGCAAATAATTCATGTTCTCGCATGGTAGATAGGACCTGACGTAAATGTTGAGTGTGTTGTGCTTCATCTCGGCTATAGATTAAAATATCGTCAAAAAATACGAGAACCCCTCTTCTCAAGAGCGGTCGAAAGACATGGTTCATCAATGCTTGAAACGTTGCAGGTGCATTCGTAAGTCCGAACGGCATAACGAGAAACTCATAATGCCCTTCATGAGTCCGGAACGCGGTTTTATGAATATCATTAGGGGCCATTCGAACTTGGTGGTAACCCGAACGCAAATCCAGTTTAGAGAACAATGTAGCTCCCCCCAATTAGTCTAGTAATTTTTCAATTAACGAAAAAGGAAACTTATCCTTAACCGTTATGTCATTGAGTCGGCGGTAGTCCATGCACATCCGCCATTGCCCGTCTTTTTTCTTAACCAATACTACCGGAGCCGCGAATGAGCTTTGACTGTTACGGATAAGGTCGGCATCTAAACCTCACGTGTGGTTTTCTCGATGACATCTTTTTGTATGGCGGGATACCTATACGGACGTTGGCTTATAGGTGCAGTACCTTCCTTCAACATAATCCTGTGATCAAATGGTCGTGCTGGAGGTAATGTTTTTGGCATTTGGAACACATCATAGAACTCATGCACCACCTTCTGCCAAATGGATGCAATCTTGTCTTGAGCTTGATTATGTACCACCTTGGGTTGGAACATAGGCTTAGTAGTGATACCTGTGAGTTGTAGACTAAACATTTGTATGGAGCCATCCTTGGAGTGTTTCTGAAGTAACTCTTCCACTTTTTCTACTGAGCAAACTAAAACTTTGTTATTTTGTAGGCCCCTTAACTCGCATGGTTTACCCTCGACTTGGAACCGCATGGTCATCTTTTGGAAGTTCCAAAGGATGTCGTGTAGGGGTAGGAGCCATTTGATGCCCAAAATCATATCATAGCTTTCGAGAGAGATAAGCAAAACCCCTGTTTTAACCAATGGCCTTGCATCGACCACTGGAAGTCCGGACAAACTTGTTTGCAAACAAGTTTCCTACCATTCGCCACGCTTACGTTAATCGGAGGGATATCTCTCACCGGCCATTGCAGTTTTTTCGCCAACTTATCGTCAATAAAGTTATGTGTCGACCCAGAATCAATAAGGATATGGAGTTGGCGTGTACCCATCGAGCCTTGAACTCGCATAGTAGAGTATGAAGGAAGACCTGTTAATGCATGTATGGAGATTTGATGTTCTTTCTTTTCATCTTCGGTTACTATTTCTTCCACATCCGGTTCATTCTCATCCTCCACCTCAATAATATAGACTTGATTTCGGGTTCGAGCACATTTATGTCCCGGAACAAATTTTTCCGTGCACCAAAAACACTCCCCTTTTGCTCGTTTTTGTTCCAACTCCTTACTCGTAAGACGACGAGAACCCCCTGTGGGCTTAGTAGTTGTAGCGGTTGGTCGGTTGGGTGTAGGTAAGAGTGGTAGTTTGGTAGCATTAGTGGGTGGTGTAATCTTGGAATTGAGGCTGCTTTTCATGTTCCCTACGTCCCCCTTCCCTATTTTAAGTTTATCCTCCAAGTTCTAATTGTTAAGTGTTTGAATCCTAGCTAACCCATATGCCTCATGCAAGGTGCGCGGTTTAAACATCTTCACCGGCCCCCTAATCTCCGGCTTAAGAGCCTTAAGGTAAAGGCTAACAGCTTGGGTTTCACTCAATTGTACCTTATTCAGTAATGAATCAAAACCCGTGTTGAGATCATGAAGCGAACCCGTTTGGTTGAGAGAAGCTATCTCTTCCAAAGGATCCTCAACATAGCATTAGAAAAACGATTCGAGATAGCTCGCACATAGTCTTCCTATGAGATTTCAGATACGGTTGCCCCATGTGTGCGCATGAAAGCCCTGTGCCATTGGATCGCATCCCCTTCTAAATGAATAAAAGCATACCTGAGTTTCATCTCCACGGAGTTTCATCAATCGCAAAAAAGTATTCGCAACGGTAGACCCAAGCCTCCACGTCTTCACCCGAGAACCGGGGAAATTCAACCTTCCCAATCCGCATTGGCCGAGTACCTCTCGATTCTGCATCATTGAAAGAGAACGATGAACCCGAACTATCCCCGCCACCGTTGCCTAGGCCCGATTTAACCTGTACCGCCTTTAGATTGCCTCTTGTTGTTTGGCAGATTGTTCTTGTTGTTTCATTAACACTGATAACGTAGCTTGAATCTCTGTTATTGCCTTCTCGTGATTTTTGAGAGTGTTGTCACATCCTGATTGTGAGTGTTCGTCATGATAAAGGAAGTAAAACCGACGGTATATCAAAACGGCTCTGATACCCTTGATAGGGTTAGATCCGAATTAATAAAGAATTTGCTTAAGAGATAGAAGAAGGAACCGATTTCCTGGATATCCCAGAATGAAGTCGGCCACTAGGTTAAATCAACCAATAAAACAAGTTACAAATGACACCATGCAAAGTAATAAAAAGCCATAATGGTCCTTGACAATTGCAACATAACCTCAAAACTAACGTAAGTAATAAAACAAGGAATGGTGCGTAACACTACTTGATTCTGCTACAGTTTTCATCCATTGTTCTCCTTCTTTCACCAAATTCTGGTGTTCCCTTGTGAAGATCATCTCTGGTGTTTCCATAAAGATGTTCTCTTTAGTAACATATGTCGGAAACACAAGCGTCTGCACTTCCTGTATAATTTAATTTTTAATTTTAATTGCACTACTACTTCCTTGTAAATAATTATTATTTGTTTAATGGATACCTGGAAGCATTGAAGCTCTCTTTGTAGTTGTAATGCTGCGCCTGTTTTAAGTTTGAGCTTATTCGAAGGAGCTAATCTTCCCGCCAAATGCAACATATTGTTCTTAGAAGAGTCTTCAATTGTTCCATAAACACTCTTACGCTCCCCAATGATATAGATCATGTTGTAGATTTTTTCTGAACGGTGCATTGTTGCTAACTGAATGATGTCGTAACCATTTTTATCTTTGCATCGGATTGCTTCAGGCCATCTACGTAAAATCTCATCAACAACTTCATAAGCATCTTGACGTGCTGCCTCAAGAATTGGCTCGGTGTATAATTCACGACTGTTATTTGGGCGCCTCCTCCTAATATTCCGGCATACTAAATTAAGAATCATTTTTGCTCCTTCGTATGCCATCTTTTTCTGCTCGATATAATTAATGGGTGGAACTGCAAGATAGAAAAATATCAGCTAAAAAGGATCATAGAATATTATTTGTTTATTAGAAACACGCAATGGGGTAATTCGTTATCTTATTAAAACCTTGTCCATCAGTCTTACCTACTCTTGCTGCAAACTTCCACAATAAGCAATAAAGCATATAGAATGCGAAATAAACCATCAATAGGAAGAGGAGAATCAAAACAAAAGCATAATAAGCCATCGTTAGAAGAACTGCATGAAGACAAAATATTTAATAGAAAGATACAATGAATTAGAGTAAATAATTAACCCTTGAGTTGTATGCATGTATCTAGTTATAAAGGGCTTACCTAAAATCAATACTGTACCAATGAGTAAAATTAGGTTCACGGCATCTATTAACTTGCGTCGAAAGCGAAAATGTATTATGAATGCAATCATGTCTACGACACATGGTGAATACACCCATATGGTAAACAATCTTTTAGTAATCTTGACTATCGATTCATGTATATCCACCTGACCTGAAACTAAGGGAAAAACTGTAAATCTTGTAGAATTAAAAGGAAATTAGAAACAAAAATATAGCAAAAGAAACTTACTTGGATAGATAAGTGTTTCCCAATAGTCTAACCCACTTGGAAAGGTTCTAGCCAGAGCCATAAGTAAATAGCATATTCAGGATTTCTGTTTATTAACTTCGATGCAAGATCTGCAAGGATAATTAAGAGACTGAATATGTATTTGAGTTATTATATGTTTTTTAAGTGCAAGTACATGCTATTTATTTGAATTCAAGTATACAAATTGCATATTATTGTGCTTAGATTGTATTTTATAAACAATATTTTACCAAATTGTAGGGTAATAGATCATTAATAAGATTGCGAAATGATTCGCGACCGGATAGGCGGGAGCTAAGTCAAGCACGTGTTTTTTCTTTTTCTTCTTGCTTAGTTTTCAATTATATTCACATGTGTTGTGCACGTATGTATGCATATTTATTTATTCCATACACATGACTCATATTTGTGTATTTTCTCAGGGGTGGTAACCAGTTTGAGATTTTATCAGACCATATGGATAACCAAATCGAATCAAATTCAGGAAGTTCAAAACTAAATTAAAATTCGGAGCTGTATTTGATTTTTGACTGAATAAACTGAATTATTTTAGCATTACTTGTTATTGGGTTGGGCTAAATAAGATAGGGTTGGGTTGAATGTCAAACTTAAATAATCGTTACTTCTTATTTAGGTTTATGAGGTTCGACTGAATTCAAAAATTTTAAAACTATAAAACTTGATTAATTAACTCGGTTTCAGTTCTAAACCTAACCAAAAACTAAACTTATCGTATTTTACCAATGTTTTCATAACCAGATCGGACAGTGAACAGGTCGTTTTACTGGTTTAATATTTGAACCGGTTCAACCGGCCGAACTGGAATTGAGCCGGATTATGTCATTAATAATATCGAAAATAAAGATATCTAAGAGCACTCATAGTGGAGTCTTTAAATTATATGAGTATGTTTGATATATTATATGAAATGATTTTAAGTGGTTGTGAGTGAATGAGAGAGAAAATGTTATTGTGAATTGGTATATTTGAAAAATTATTTTTTAATCCTTATAATTTTTTAATATTTTTTAGTTGTGAGTGGAAGAGAGAAAAAAATAATGATAAATGTATAAAACGTATTATTTAATTGAAAATGAAAGAGAAAATATAATAATTTTTAATGTAATTATATAAATAATATAAGAAAATTACTATTAATGCTTTAAATGAATAAAATACAAAAAATTAGTTTGAATAGGTATATATTCATGGTTTTAATGATATATAAAGCACTATAAAAATACAATATGATGCCACTAATATAATTTATTGGATTAAAAACAATTTGTGTTTATGCATATATATACATATACATACATTTAATTTAACATACATACATTTAATTTAAAATCAAAAGTATTTTTGTTAACTAGAATTTGAATTAATATAAAATAAATAAAATAGAAAATATTTGCTGAATACAGCTAGATATTCTTGGAAACACGGATATTTTTGGAAACATGCAATATAATGATCATTAAATCTTTCTTAATTATTCACTCATATTATATATTATCTCTCTCTCTTAAATGTTTATTATTCTGCAACTATGATTACTTCTACCTCTTTATTATCTAATCTAGATTGGAACTCGTGTAAATTTCCTTTCTAATCTTTCATGTATTTTGTCATGCTAGTTTCTTGTTAGTTTTTAATAAAATGATTGGTTGTTCAAAATAAAAAAATATATATATACAACCGGCCGAGTTTTTCGCTACAAAACGAACCATATACAACCGGATCAGTGACCATGCCGAATCCCGGTCGGACCGGTCGAACCGGCCGATCTGAACCGAACTCAATACATTGTATCCTAAAATCGTTAAACATACAATATTCGGATGCACTCAACTTGGTCAACAATAACCTTGAGTTTCGCTATGTGTTTATAATTGAAACCCAACTTGGTAGACAAGAAAGAGAATAATAAAATATCAGGTAAACTCTTTAGACATTAACCAACTTGTTCAACCCTTGGTTAGAAGAAGCGCGTGAGGCACACCTAGGCACAAGACGACCTTAGGTGCATGGCTTTGGGCTTTCGGTTACATAAGACTTGGTAGTGTGCATAAGTACACGCTTTGGTGCTACAGCATGTTGTTTTTTGCTTTAGCGCTTTGATATTGGGGATGAAAGCTAGTCACATAAATGATAAAGCTTTGATTTGAGGCTTTGAGTAGCAAACTATGAGAGGGTGATGGAGACAAATAAATAGATGATGATTGTTTTGGAACTTAGGGTTAGGATGCGCTTGGGTTTTTGACCATGTTGCATTGGTGTGTTTTTTACTTTTTAAAACCTAGGTTAAACCCCTTCAGTTGGCCTACCCATTTGTGTGTCGTAAATAGAAAAAGAACTGGCGTTCACCCTATAATTCTTTTTTTCATATTATGTGGGCTCTAATACCAAGTAGCTCTCGCATTTCTTTAAAATTTAACTTTGGTAATGCTTTAGTGATAACATAAGTTCTTTATTCTACATAACTTATGTGCCTAAATTTTACTTTGGCCCTAATCTACACACTCTAAGATAAAGTTATAATGAAAGTGTATATGCTTGCTCTAAACCATGCAAAAATAAAAATTTTCATCAATTCTTCATCAAGGCTATATCATACTTGTTATCTACGAAAAAGAACTATGACTCTCTCTTTTGTTCATATGATTTTGCTTACCAACCCATGCAACCATAGTGCCTGGTAAGCTATTGCGGTAATTACCATACATAATGCTTCAAAGAAGGAAGGTGCAATGGCCGATTGTTTTCGTGAAAACCAAGTGACTAGCATTTTTCCAAGATAGAATACATGACCCGTGTGCCTCAACCATTGCCTTGATTCATGTTAGGGCTACTATCATTGAAACGTTTCAGTGCCAAATCTCCTCCTTAGTTACCTAAAGTGGTAGTGCCTCATATATATCTATGAATATGCTTAACAACAACATAGTGGGATTTCTTTGGCAATGCCATGAACCGGCTAATCACCCCAACAAAGAATGAAAGGTTGGTCACGTATGAATTAGGTATCATAAGAAACCTACCTAGCTTTTGTAATCCGTGGCATTGATTTGTTCCTCATCAATATCTTTCAAAATTTTCAATCTAGGCTTGAGAGGATAATAGGTCATATTATATCCCTCCATCCTTGTTTCCTTCAAAAGTTTCATTCCATACATTCCTCAAAAGTATTATTCCAACCATATATTGTTGGATTTCTAGACCTAAATAATAGGTTAACTTGCCCAGAATGCTCATTATGAAACTGGTGGTCATTTATGTTTAAGCTCAACAATTTCTTCCAATGAGGAGTGACTGCAGAGTGAATCTTTTTTAACCCCTTGATCTTAAAGGCATCTTTGAACGTTAACCCTTCCAATGATCTCAACATTTTTTTGTTCCATGCCCTTGGCGCTTAACATATACCATAAAAGGCTCTTACAAGTTTGTATACATTATTTTCCTCCATCAACTTGTTGAATCCTTCTGATTGCTCAATGCAAACATCTTTAGGTAAAATTGGCTTTTAGAAGTTAGACTTTACATCAAGATTTATGTCTTGTAATGAAAGAAAAGACTTCATCAAACTCCACCCCTTGCTTGTGAACATATACTTTTGTAACATGCTTATCTTTAAATTTGTTGACGGTGCCATCCAAGTTTCTCTTTATCTTGCAAAGTCACCTGAAAAGACATTGGCTTGTTTTTTTAAATTCATAATAATTCCACACAACTACATTTTGTGAGTTTCTTGGTTTCTATGGATTGATGTTCCTCACATATTAAAATCACTAAAAATTATTAGTAGATATTAAGGTCTTATGGATCTCCTTAGGGTTGTAATCACTTGACCTAGAACCCGAAAACATAGTTGTTGTTGCGGTTGCTACAAATGTTGATTCTGTTTTTTCTTTCATAGTTGCTATTGTTGATTCTGATGTTGTCATTGTTCCTATCGCTATGGTGTTGTTGATAACGAAGTAGCTATAAGGACAAAACCTATTGTCGCTGCTAGTGTTATTGCATTAGAAAAATATTCAGTATATATTAAAAGTGTTCGGGCTTCAAAGGATTTTTTAGTTGCGTTTTTTACGGAAACATCCCACTTTCACATCCCCTTTTCATCAAATCTCTTTACCCGACTTACAAAATCTTTCATAATCATATATCTGGTATTCTTTAAAATCCGGTTCAATTCCAAGGTGTACTAATACTTTCGATTGATAAAATATAGCTTCTTTAATTGAGTTACGAAAGCACTTGAAGTGCTTTATGCTTTGCTTTCTTCCCTTGCAGACTTCATATGAAATTTGCTATTTTATGGCTCATGTAGGTACATGATTGATAAGGTAAATGGCATGTATCACCCCTTCCCCCATAAACAATTTAGAACCCTCTTCACTTTCATAATGATTCTAGTAATCTCCATAAGCGTTCATTTAATTCACGCTGTAGCTCATTTTGTTGTAGGGTGTATGGAACAGTTAAGTGCCTTATGATGCCCTAACCAAGCATCATTTTCTAGTTATGGATGCATACATATTAGCTTACCAAATTTAATTAGGATCTTATATAAAGGCTTCTACGTCCTTGGTACCTTCAACAAAAGTTTCTTGGTTCTGTCGTGCATAGTGATAAATCACCTTTCATTCACACATCATATCCACACTTGGTTGCTTGTTCGAAACTAATAATGTTACCATGAACGTACACTATAAACTAAATGTCAAGTACAACCACTACTCACTAGTTTTTCTATCAAGTAGTATCAAACCTTCCCACATATTTGACACTCAAACCATTCTTAAATCTAACTTTACTTGTTATCCTTTCAAGTTCCAAAATAAAGGTATATTCATGACCCTGTGGTTGCTAGCCTCATCGTCAATATACAACACATTGTTACCTTTGGATACGTCTTCATAGTGGTTAGTTTTTCATCATGACAAACATAGTTTCACGATCATACATGACCGTAAATATTGATGGATCAAACTCATCTGTTTTGTTCAAGTTTGCCTCTTGTTGCTTTTGCTTGTGGTTAGGATAGGTGGAAGCAAAGTTACTTAATTGGTTACCTTGACCTGATCTCTGACACTCAGATTTTCCTTGGCCCCTTGCCTTTGATCCTCGGCCTTCACTTGATTCACGACCACGTGAAGTTCCCTTACCATGCCCCCTTAGTTCATAGGATGGGTTTTGTCTTGACTGTTTGACCCTTGAGAACATTAGCTTGCTCTGGTTGCTTTTCTATATATCCTCATCTTTATTCCATAATTCATATGCTTTGAATTATCAAACAAGTGTCTAATGCCCATGGTCTTGAGATCAAATGCATGTTAATAGAAGCAACGATATAGATAAACTATCAAAGAAGACTAGTAAGAAACTTCTTAACAAGTTTTGTCTCTTTGATAATCTCCTTAGGGTGTCAGATTCTGAGGTTATGTTGAGTTAATTGGGTTAGTTCACCGGTTAGACGATTCACGGGTTTGGATATGGGTCAAATTTTGTTCAAAATTGCAGTAGAAGAATTCTATGTTATTTATGTTTATTTTACATATTTTATTAGAGCTTAAGTTATCAAAGTAGTTGGGTTATTTTCCTAGATTTTAGGAGTTCACGTATAAGTATGTTTGTTACATTCCTTTAGGAGTAAGGGGCTGTTTAATTACCGCTAACTCAGTAATATCTAACTGAGTCAAAAGCTGACCTAATTAGAAGTTCTGATTGAGTTTACATCTGACTGAAACTTGATTGTTTGATTTACTATCTGATTGACTCTGCTAAATAAAAAATAACCATATTACACTTGTATTTTAACTACTGTATGTAATAACTGTAACACCCAGTATTTTAAAGTCAAAGAAAGAGAGAATAAAGCGAAGGAAAAGAAAGAAATGCCATTTAACCCAAGATGAGGGGTTAAACATGTAAAAAGTACAAGATTTACTTTTTATGTAGTACAAAAGTAGCATGGCCACCCATGCCATGCCACTTTTCACTTTTGAGTTCAGAATTTTAGAGAGAGAAAGAGCAGAGCCCGGGTTTGAAGAAGAACAAGAAGAATGGATTCAAATTCAAGGTAAGAATTCATGATTTGATGATGTTCTTGACCGGTCATATCCTCGGTTTATGCTTATGTGTGTTTGTATGTGTCGGGTATGTTTTTAGTGTGTTTCTAGGAGGTTGAATTCAATTTGCAAACGAGTTTGGAAGAAGCCATACTCAAAAGCTGCAAGGGTGAATTCTAGGATCCCTCTTTTACTGGTTTTAACTGATTTTGGGGCTGGAAATGCATGAATGTATGTTTTTATTTAACTGGGTTTCGGACCTGTATGCTTGAATGTTTGTATGATGATGTTATGATGTGATGTGTGACTATGTTCATTCTTGATGATGTAGATTGTGTTTCTAAGGCTTAGAGGGTAAGATTTAAGCCTAGAACATGATGAATGGTGCATGGAAATCGAATATGATGTTTTAGACTCACTTGTTAAGTTTTATTAAATCTGCCTAAGTGTTTGGAAGTAAATGCGGATGGAAAGGGTTAATGCGGATGAACATTAACAATGGGTAAGTCAATGCGGATGAACATTGACTAAGTGCATGAAATGCGGATAAGCATTTGACTAAGTCTGGGAAATGCGGATGAGGTATGTCAATGCGGATGAGCATTTGACTTAGTCTGGGAAATGCGGATGAGTAAGTCCAATGCGGATGACAAATGCGGATGAACTATAGCAAATGCGGATGAAGTAAATCCAATGCGAATGAAGTACATCTAATGCGGATGAACTATAGAAAATGTGGATGAAGTAAATCCAATGCGGATGAACAATAAGGCCAATGCGGATGAACTATAGCAAATGCGGATAAACTATAGGAGATGCGGATGAACACTTAGAAAAATTCTGACTTTTTGGGGAAAAAGAGGTAATGTAGGCTTTGACCTAGGAGATTCCTGGGGGTTATGAAAGTTGACTTTTGAGGTCATAGATGGTATGTTGGGCATGTTATGTATTGTGATTGATGCTTATGCATGATGATGATGATGTTGCATGGTTAAATATGATGTATGTTATGTATGTATGATGCCGTGCATGATGATGTATAAATGATATGTTTATGTTCCTTGTGGTGATGTATGTTTATCATTCCTATGACTTTACGTGTTATGTTAATGAATGAACAAGTATTATGTAACGTAAAGTGAAAGATAATGAAAGAGGAACATGAATTAAGATGCATGCATTAGCAAGTAATGAAAGTATAGATAGTCTTGTAAGCATGGCATGCACATCGGGGTCTTTCCTTGTGATTGACCATTTGCATAGAACTATTGTTGTATACCTTAGGTACTATGACCACGAGGTGCGATGCACCGTTATAGAAGGTCTATGAGAGGCCTAGGTCCAGAACCATGAACAGAAAGGTATTGCTTATGGCAATGGTACATGTACATTCATACCTTAGGTACTGTGACCACGAGGTGCGATGCACTGTTATAGAAGGTCTATGAGAGGCATAGGTCCAGAACCCTGAACAGAAAGGTATTGCATAGTAAACCTAAACTTTACCCTAGGTACTGTGACCACGAGGTGCGATGCACTGTTATAGAAGGTCTATGATGGGCCTAGGTTCAGTACCATGAACAGAAGGAAAGGGTTTATGGATGACAGAAAGGAAAAGTAAAGAATGAGGCATGAAAGATTAAAGAAGATAATAAATATATATTATCTGTATGTACGTATGATGTATGTTCATGAATGAATGTAAAGTATAGTATGATTTTGAGAGAAAGAACGGTTTTATGAAAGTAAAGTACGTTTTGTTATAAAACTAGAACTCACTCAGCAACGCTAACTTTTATGTGTTTCCAGTTGGCAGGTGATGTTGCTGAGGATGGCATGAGGCAGCTGCTCAACTCTTTTGGATGGCATCCATTTATATAAAGCTTTTGTGATGTAATACAAAAATGAAATTTTGTAAACGACAAAGGATGCATTATTTTGCAAAAGTTTTTATGATGAAATGAAATGCCATTTTTGAATGTTTCCGCTGCGAGTGTTTATTTAAATAACTGTAAATGTATGTTTTATGTGCAATGGTTAACCAGCTGTAAGCGTCCTGGAAACGGGGCCTTACAATAACTCCCTTTATAAATTATTTTAACACACAAAAGAAACCATCAAGAAAAAAAACTCACATCCTACACCCTTCTTATCTCCTCATCCCCTTTATATACACTCTTCACATCCTCTTACCACCACCACCACAACCATCACCACCGTCACCACCATCACCACCACCAGCGACAAATATGACGAAAGACGTAGTAGAGCAAGGGTCGTTCTCCTTCCATGAATACTAGGACCCATCAGCAGAGGGAAGGCATAAGCGGCAAATGGAGGGAGGGCAGACGCCGAGGAAGGAACGCCGAAGGGGATGGGGGTTCGTAGAGGGGGTCGCCTTTTGGGGTTACCATCGAAGAGGGGGTCGCCGACGGGTGGAAGACCGCGCCCAGGGCCAATGCCTCTTTTCTTGGTCAGAATGGTTAAAATTAGGGTCTGGGTTAGAACCTACAGACCCAGTCAGAACAGCCCCACAACCACATCAAACACACTGATCGGCTGAGTCAGCCAGTCAGTCGGGTCAGCTGGAATCAAACGCCCCCTAAGTTTATTTTATTTTTCTATTTAATGTAAATTCTACAATCTATCAATGAAGCATTAGTTCACGAAGTTAAACACAAAGATACATCCGTGACTGTTGAGCGTGTATTTTACTATGTGAGAGGAGCCTGAACCAACATGTTATTCTATATACTTGCCTGCAAAATCATCAGTAGTTCTCGATTCTTTCATCATCAAAACTTTGAAGTCGTCTTTTGGGTTTGAAGTCTAGTTTCTTTCACCCAATCTCACCTAGATGTCAGGTCTTGATTGCTTCCCATATCTACTTAGTCAAATCTAGGCTACCAACTTGCAAGATTCACTTTTAGGGCACTGATTTGAACAACACGACTGTAGACACATTGTTCTTCTTTGCATCAGTAGTGCCATTTTCTATTCATTCCAAATATTATGAATGTTAATCTCCTTCATATGAATTACCCAAACCGTATAGTTAGTGAGTGTTAGCATCAAACCTAGATCGAGTTTGGGTTACTCTCCTTAATCGTAGCTTGCGATGGTTGTTTAGTCATGTTTGCCTTCTGGCTTCATTAGCTTTAGGATTATCTTTTAGTTTAATATAAATTTGTCATACAACTTTGACATTACATCTAATAGTAATACTATTAGACGCAAAAAAACCTTGCATAAAAATAATAAACAATAAAGAAGAAATATAACAATATAAAATAGAAAGTAATAATCAAAAACTAACCTCGTGCTCCATTATCACAATTTTTTAAAATTAGAAAATTTTAGAAACATTTTTGTAAGGTAAGATGTTTTTTAAGAATTTTCGGAGTCCCACATATGGTCCCCCAAACCCAATATATATATCTCGCTCCTCGGATCGAAAATGGTGACCTTGCTGACATGAGCAAGGGGGATGTCACATCCCTCACCAATGTTGACCTTGACCTCGCCTAGATACATGTGCGTTGCAGCTTTTCGAAAACCACAACCGGCGAGGGGGATATCACATCCCTCGCCTAAAAACCCGTGCCCCTCGTCTAAAAACCCGCGCCCCTCGCCTGTACCCTATAAAACCCTCACCTAGAAGCCGGTACCCCTCGCCTCGAAAACTGTACCCCTCGCTGACATGGGCGAGGCTCACATCACATCCCTCACTGACTTTGATGGGGTCCTCACTGACCTAGGTGATGGCCTCTAGGTCAAAGTCTACGACAACTGTTATAGTTACTTCCAAGCAGTCATGGTCTTTTGACTTTTTAAGCTAGTGTTTTTGAACCGGCTCTAATACCAATTCAAGTCTTCGAATTAATAGAGCACGTTATTTGGACGAAGTCACACTTTAAAATAATCAGGAAAATAACTCATAACCACAATTACAATAAACTCTCATACATAACCCTAGGTTTGGTTGTGTATTTATAGTTGAAACCCGAAGAATTAAAAAAACACTATGCAAATCCCTTAGACTTCATCTGACTTGTTAATATCCTTTGGGTAGCCCCATCCGAAAAGAGTAAAAAACGGAGTCTTTGTATAAAGAAATGCGTTGAGAAAGGACAGATGTATAGAACTTTTCAACAAGATAGTGCTTCTAAAATCACTTATTTTGGCTTATGCAGGATCGTTGAAGGGTGTAAGTTACAACACAACACACAAAGAGGAGATTAACTAAACTCTAATCAAACAGCAAACTGAATAACCAAGTTGAGATACTAAGAACACAAGTAATGCAAGAGACATAACACAAAGAATACACGTGAATGGTTTTCAAGAATGCAGTATATTGCTTTCTCTATGTTCTATTACAAGTGTTACAAAGCATGATTAGAAGATACAAGAACATGAGATACTTATACTACATCCTACAGCCGGCTATACTTTGAAAGCTAGCTGGATACAATTGACTAGACACAAACAAAATCAATTGTAGAGTCAAAAGGCAGATTGCCTTTTGACTTGTGACTATGACATGCCATAACTCACATCCTTCTCTATTAAAAAAGGATAAAGTACATAAGTAGAAAGTTACAGACTCAAGACCTCAATGTACAGTTACCAAAAGCATGGACCTTTTCACAAACTCATGTAAGTTGGTGATTGCAGAGATACAGCAGAAAGGTGTCCAGCTTTATGGAACAGTACATCAGATAAAGCATGTTACTAAAAGTCTTTGAAAGAAATATGTCTTCATGATCTTGAAGCTTCGGAAGACTTTGTCTCTGAGGCTTTGGAAGACTTCATGTTTGTCTTCGGAAGATATTGGTCTTGGCTTCGGAAGATTTCACACTTAGAGGATTTTTTGTTTCATGTGTGAAAATTCCTAAGCTTCTTCTTTAATGTACTTGTGCAACATGCAGGATAGACTTAAGATGTTTAGGTTGCATCAGCCTCTTCATTTATATTTACAAATTCCCCCTAGGCTGATGCTACCAAAACACTTGGAAGACTTCAGATATCAACAGTCCTCATTAGGATGATCACCAATCCTTTCTTCATAAGGTGATCAGGATCCTTCAGACTGTCAAAGTGTCTTTCATATCAAAGAGGTCATGCAAGGCAACTGAAACTTATCTTTCCATGTATAAGTGTCTTCAATGCCTTGATCTCTAATGGCATCCCATCTTTCTGGATTTGTGGTGTATGTCCAAGACTAGATGGGTCTTCCTGATGCTAGAGGAGCTGTTTGAATTGGAGTTGATGTAGCATCCTCTGGCTACACAATCTCAAGATGTTCTGACTCATCCTGGGATTTAGAAGAGGGTGTAGTCTTCTTCTTTGTCTTTGATATAGAAGCCATCCTCTTCTTTCTCTTACCAGATTTTAACTGAGAAGACTGGCCTGCAGCACCAGATTGATCTTCATTGTCTTTCTCAGTTGGGACTTCCTCTCTCTCAGGCTCAGAAGCAGAGGGAGGTTGACCCTGCTATGGATCAGAAGATGAAGCTTGCTGAGTTTTAGCAGGAGGTCCAGGTTGTGTTGTCTCTGGTTGTTCAACCTTAACCTCCACTTCAGATGGGGCTTGACTTGGAGTGGAGTATAAGTCAATGAGCTCTCCACTTTTGATCTTCTACTTGATCACCCTAATATGCTCATCCATAGTGGATAGAGACATGGGGCCAAGTCTCCTTCCGGAGAATCCATATAGCTTCAAAAAGCTCATCATCCTCTGCCTATCAGCAGACTTCTTCATGCTCTTCTGGATGATGGCTCTTGATTTTGTAGCTTCTTCCTTAGTTTCTTCTTAGTTGTCTTTCTGTCCTTGATTATCTCAAGTTCAAGCTTTTTTAAGTACTCAAACTCAACATAATCATAGGACAAGGGAAGGAGTGCATCTGCCTGATAGAAGCCTGTGGCACTCAGGTAGTTGATCATCTTGATCCTTTCTTCTTCTTTGTCTACCTGAGGTTCTTGTTGAACCACATCTTCTTGTGCAGGACTTTCCTGAACTGGGGAGAGGGTAGGCATATCCTTGTACAATCTTTTTCTTCTTCTCTCTTCTTTGACTTGCACTAGGAGTTCTGCATCTTCTGCCTCCTTCTTCTCCCTTGACCTTTCCAGGTTAACCGGTTCATTCAACTCATCTAAGGGGAGAGAAATGACATTGTCTATGTTATAGTTCATAGTCTGTAAATAGTTTATCCTGACTGCTCTTAACTTATCATTCTGAGTATCTGGTCTGGGGGCAGCCCTGATAGCAGACTCATGAGTCTTGAAGACTCAGCAGAGGAACTTTCTCCTCTTAGCCTCCTTTTCCTCTCTCTCTCCTCCTCCTCAATCTCCTCAGTTGTCATTTTTATTTTCCCTTTGTCACTCACAGACCTTTGTGTCTCAGGGTGGAGAGAGCTTTGGCCTTTATTGCTTGTTGCAGCATCTGAGCTCAGGCCAGAGAGAGGTTGAGAAGCACCTTCACCAGCAGGTGTCTCAGAAGGAGTGTGGATCTCTACAGCAGTTGATGATGATGAGACAAGGCTCTCAGGTTCTACCACTAGGCCTTCAGTCAAGGATTCCCCTATGAAGCTAATCTTAGTGTCCTCCTCAACATCCAGTTGACTGATAAATTGCCTGATTTCCTAAGTCTCCTTCTTAAGCTGAACTCTACAGTAATCCTGTCTTGGATTCTTTTAGCCAGTCTGTAAGCTTGTCTTGATTGGCTTGGGTTGACAAGTGGCATGTTGACTAGATCCAGACCTTCATAGTAGTCCAAGGTCTGAAAATTGAAGACTTCTTGTTGCCCTTGAACTCTTATGATGATTAAGGCTTTCTGATGTTGTCATACCTCCACCCAATGATGTGATTGGAAGATAGTGAAGGTGACATAGCCCTTGGTATCCCATCCTCAAACAAACTCTGTATGAAGGAGTCTGTGTAGTCCACATCAATGTGAGCTTGAGGAGGTTTCTGAGAATGCACAATTGCAAGTGAGGATTGTGAGTCCTCAATGTCCATTCTCTCTAAGAACTCCCAGGTTCTGTGGCTGTAATGACTTTCTCCCCCTTTTTGGTAGCATCACCCTCTTGTATAGGTGAGCTGGAAGATAGGTCAATCACATACACAGGTTCTTGTGTTCCTGGTTGAGCTCTTCTTAAAGGTCTCCCAGCTAGTTTTTCCTTAACATATGAAATCTCAAGTTGCTGATCATTGATCCTGTTGTGTAAGGTAGTCACCTGAGATTCAAGGTGACTGACCTTTGAGAATAAGTAAGTGCATGTTTTAGACAGTTTTTGCACCGGTAGTCTCAGATTCCCCTCATCTTTATCAGAAGATTCATTGGGGGATGAGATGATTGGACCAGAGTCCTCTCTCTCACCACCAGCTTGAGGTTCTTGGCTGCTGGTTTTCCTCTGCTCACTGGCAGTCTCAGTTGAGATGTCAGTGGGCTGAGTTGCCATGGTTGAGATCTTAATGATGTAATCACTTTCAGAAGTAAGAGCCTCTTCCATATGGACATCCTAAACAGGTTTAGGAGTGTCCACCTCAGTTGTAGGTGACTGACGTGGGATAGATGTAGGAGACTCAGGAGTATTTATCTCTCTTTGAGCATGGGAAAAGAAGAGAGACTCATTATACTCACTGAAACCTAGATCTTCATCAGTATAGAAGTCAAGGTTAGGAATTTGTTGGTTGAGATCTATAGGCTGGGGATGGTAACTGTCCCCTGAAGGTTGATCACTTGAGTGTTGAGACTCAGAGTGATGGCTTAAGGCAGTTGGGCTAATGAGCTCATCAGGCTGAGCATGAGGAACCTCAGCACTAATTCTTGAAGAGATGGGAGTGGCCTGCTCCTCAGGAGAAGTGGGAGCTCCAGTGTCCACTTCTTCCTGTATGGGTGAGTATATGGGGGCCTCCACAGAATGAATAGCTTGAGCAGGGGTTCGTTTGGATTTTCTTTGGTAAGTGATGGTGATTTGAGGCTGTGAGAGTGGTTAGGAGATAGCAGGTGTGGGCTCAACACTAACTTGTGTTGCTAGGTTGTCACCTTGAGCAATGAGCTCTAACATTTTTAGAACTAGAGCTGATTCTACCCCAGAGAATCCAACAGTGGGCTTTCTCAGAATTTTAAAGATGCCAGGCTTCATCTATCCCAATTTAAGAGTGTTACCTGTTTCCCTCAACTGTGAGCCCAGTTCACAGTTAAGAATGTACTGGACATATCTAGGAAACATGTAATACTCTAAGGAGTCTAAATTAGCAAGTAAATTTGTATAAACAATTGAGAATACCTGAATTTGACCCCTGAACCATTCCATGGATTATGAAGGAGAGATCCTCAGGAATCTGGTCCCATCCACCATGCTTGTTTGATAAGCTGTGGATGACCACATGGAGCAGGAATCTCCATTGGGATGAGACCTTCCCTTTCCTAAAGGTCTTTACAGAGAAATCTCCCTCATATCTCATCTGCTCAAAGGAATGATTGACAGCTTCCTTTGGGAAAAACACCTCACCTTCTTCATCATCCAGCTGAAGATGTCTATTGATGATGACCGGAATGATGAAGATTGTTCTCCCCTGCAGTGTGGCAGACAGTGCCTTCTCCCCGTCCATAATGACCTCTTGGTAGGTCTTCCAGAATTCAAGCAGCTCATCCTCATATACTGAAGGATCAATGGTTAGGGAGGTTAAGTAGTTTGATAGAGTTAGAAAATGACAAACCTTGGAGAAATGAGGATCTTTCTCAAAGCTTAACAGAGCAACCTGATTGTGTTGTCTGTGTAGCTACATGGTAAAGTTGGGATAATTTTTGTGAGCAAGGTTGGTCATTTTGAAGTAGCTTAAGGACAAATAAAGAAGAAAGAAAGAATTTTAGAGAGAATTTGGGATTTTAGGTTTGGAGGAAGAGCAGATGATAGAAAGAGGGGGAAACCGTTGGGTTTATATGTGAAAAGGACTTCAAATAAAGTTTAATGAAAGAGGATAAACTTTGAAATCCGGATGTCGGTCCCACCTCTGAAAAAGTAGTTTACTTTTGCTCAAAAAGTAGTTTTCTTGGAAGTCAAAAAGCTTCCAAAGGTTAATTATCTGTGGAAGTTTTAATTAAAAAGCATCCGAAGCTAAAATGACTTCGGAAGAATTTCCTGAGAGTTTTGAGAATTTTGCTTCGGAAGAGAAATTAAAAGTTGAGTGCTTTGTATATAAAACAACAAAGCTTCCGAGAGTTATTTTGCTTCAGAAGTAAATGGTCCTTGAAAATAAGTAAGTGTCTGAGACAAGTATTTAAGCTTCAGAAGATAAACCTGAAAGCTCTTCCAAAGGTAAATTCTTAGACAATTATTTATTTTGAAGGCATGATTTGCTTCCGAAATTAAAAGAATAACTTCCAAAGTATCAGAGATTCTCAAAAATCTAAGGAAAGTCTTCAAAAAGAAATTTTCATCCAAAAGAAAATATGAGCTTATGAAAGTGATGAACTAGACAACTTAGGACACACATAATTTCTTATGAAATAATAAGAATTAGTTTTAAGAAAAGCTTACTCAAAGTTTATGAAATAATATGAATGGGAGTCTCCTTGAAGTTTAACCCATAGTCTAGCATCTGATTTTGAATCCAAAGTATTTGAGCACAGCAGCTTGCAGCAGCAATGTATTCAGCTTCAGCAGTTGATGCAGAGACACATGATTGTTTCTTGCATTGCCATGAGACAACCCTTCCACCAAGAAAATAACATCCCCCAGATGTAGACTTTGCAGTCATATTGCAACCACCATAATCACTATCTGTATAGGCATACACATTGAAGTCAGGATTCTTGGGATACCATAAGCCAAGTGTTGATGCACCTTTGAGGTATCTTAGAATCCTTTTGATAGTGATAAGGTGAGACATCTTAAGGTTGGCTTGATATCTTGCACAGATGTAAGTAGCAAACATGATATCAGGCCTGCTAGCAGTAAGATACATAAGAGACCCAATCATAGCCCTGTATAAGTGCTCATCTACACACTCCCCGTCAAGATCAGGTCCAAGGGAGTGGTTCCTAGCTATGGGTGTCTTAGCAATCTTACAGTCAGTCATGTTGAACCTCTTAAGTATGTCTTGAACATACTTTGACTGACTTATGAAGATGTCATCTTCAACTTGCTTCACTTGAATTCCCAGAAAGAAATTAAGTTCCCCCATGGCACTCATTTCAAATCTGTCTTTCATCAGCTTCTCAAAGTCTTTGCAAAGCTTTGGATTAGTTAAACCAAAGATGATATCATCGACATATACTTGAACTAGCAATATGTCTTTTCCTTGTCCTTTGATGAAGAGAGTTCTATCTATAGTACCTCTTATGTATCCATGTTTACAAAGACACTCAGATAGTGTCTCATACCATTTCTTGGGTGCCTGATGTAGCCCATAGAGAGCTTTGTCAAGCTTGCAGACATAATCAGGATGATCAGGATCTACAAAGCCAGGTGGCTGTTTGACATAAACCTCTTCATCTATCACTCCATGCAAAAAGGCACACTTCACATCAAGTTGAAAGACCTTGAAGTTCTTGGATGCAGCAAATGCCAGGAATATCCTAACAGATTCTAATCTTGCCACTGGAGCAAAGACATCAGTGTAGTCAATCCATTCTTCTTGTATGTATCCTTGAACAACCAGTCTAGCTTTATTCTTGATGATGATGCCTCTACCATCTTTATTGTTCCTAAATACCCATTTGGTTCCAATGGTAGTCTTCCCAGAAGGAAGAGGACAAAGGTTCCAAACTTTTTGCCTTTTGAATTGAAGCAGCTCTTGTTGCATAGCTTCAACCCAACTTCCATCCTTTAGAGCTTCATCAACATTCTTTGGCTCTATCTGGGATAGAAAACAAGAGTGAAGACAAACATTTGCTTCATGGGTTTGTCCTCTTGTCTTTACCCCTAAGACAACATCTCCAGTGATGTTTGTGGTAGGGTGAGACTTGTGGATCCCAAGCTGAGGGATCACAGCAAGTTGTTAAGAAAGATCTAAATTAGAAAAATTTAGATCTGGCATGGATGTTTCTCCCACCACATCAGCACACTTTTAAAGTGAAACTTGATCCAAGCAGTGTGTGACATCATTGATGTTCTCATCTACGGTGTGGTTAGTGGCATCAAGAAATTCTTGATCACTGTCACCGCCACCATTGTTTTCTTCCACAATTGAGGTGTTCTTATCTGGTTGTGGAGCCTCCGAGCTAGAATTTGAAGGTATACCAGATGTATCAGCTGAGTTTGTCATTGTTGTGCTGATAGAAACCTCATTTGCAGAAGTAGCTCCAACTGGAGCTGAAGATCTATGACTTGAAGGTCTTCCTAGCTCAAATCTTGGATCAGGATCACCTATATTTAAATTTTCTAGAGATCCTGAAACATTCTCACAAGATTTGTTAAAACAGTTGGTAACTAAATCAAGATCAAATAACCAATCTGGACCAGAACCAGCAACACAGGGTATGTGTTCATTGCAAGTCACATTGGTTGACTCCTCAACAATTCTAGTTCTGAGATTGTACACTCTATAAGCCTAGCTTGGGAAGAGTATCCAATAAAGTGTCCATCATCTGATTTCTCAGCAAACTTGGCAATTTGATCTTTGGTATTCAAGATGGTGCAAGGACATCCAAATGGCCTGAGAAAACCAATGAAAGGTTTCCTCTTGTGCCAAAGTTCATAAGGAGTCTTGCCATGAGTCTTAACTACTAAAATTCTGTTCTGCACATAGCAGGTAGTGTTGACTGCCTCTGCCCAGAAGGTGATGAGCAGTTTAGGGTCAGAAAACATGGTTCTTGCAGCTTCAATCAATGTCATGTTTCTCCTCTCAGCAACACCATTTTGCTGAAGAATCCTGGGAGCACTGAATTGTCTTGTAATACCCTTTTCATCACAAAATGTATGAAGGATTTGGTTCTTAAATTTAGTTTCTTGATCTCATCTTATGATTTTGACCTTGTGATCAGACTGATTCTCAATGTCTAAGATGAAATTCTTTAGAATCTCAGGAGTCTCATCCTTAGTTCTAAGAAAGAAAACCCAAGTGAATCTTGTAAAGTCATCTGTGATCACTAGACAGTATAAGGTCCTTCCTAAACTCATTACACTGGTGGGGCCAAAGGATCCATATGTAACAAGTGTAGGGAGTAGTGATGGAGTTCCTTTCCTTAGGCTTGTGAGATACCTTATGTTGCTTCCCTTTCAGGCATGCAACACAATGGTCATCACTTGTAAACTCTTTCTTTGGCATTCCAGTTACCAAATCATGCTTAATTAATTTATTCATGTTCTTAAAGTTTACATGGCACATTCTTTTATGACATAGGAAAGACTCATCACTATTGGCTTTAGACAGAAAGCATGAAACTTCTCCAGAGGGAGAGGTTTCTTGCAAATCCATCTTGTACATGTTTCCTTTCCTGGGGGCTCTAAGCAAAATATGCTCATGAGGAATAACCACACCAGGCTTAAGAACAATGCACTCATGCTCAGTAAAGAGCATGTTATGACTCTGATCACAAAATTGAGATACACTCAGAAGAGTGTATCCAAGCTCCTTAACAAATTTTACCTTTTCTATGCTGAGCTTACCATTTGTGACCTTGCCCCTTCCAGAAATATAACCACCTTCATCTCCTTCAAAAGCAACTGGTCCTCCATCAATCCTTTCAAAGTTCTAGAGTAGTGACCTATTGCCTGTCATGTGCCTGGAACAGCCACTGTCTATGATCTAGACATTTTTGTCTGTCTTCAGCTATCCCTGCATAAAGAGAAAGATTAGTTACATTTGGAAACCCAAGCCTTTCTTGTCTTGAGCTCATTTGCAGAAGCTAATTCAACAGTAATAGATCCTATGGTTTTTCTAAGAGGATCTTGAGCTATTGTTGATGGAGAATTCTCAGTCACTTGGTCTTTCTTAGACATCCACACCACCTTTGGAGTCTTGGACTTGACCTTCAAAACTTCGGAAGCGTTTGGAACTTTGGAAGTTTTGATGACTGAGCCTTTGGAAGATTCTGCAAACACTGCAGTAGACTTCAGTGCTTCGGAAGAACTCCTTTCTTCCGAGACCAACTTCTCTTTTGAGGGTAATTTTCCACTTCCCTTCTTCTTAGACTTAGAACTCTTTGAAGTCTTTGTTTTGGCCATATGGACAGTACCTTTAGGATTGAAGGGACAATCCTTGGCAATGTGAGTGGTACTTTCACACATGACACAATTCATCTTCTTCTTCACAAGAGCCTTTTCCTTGGAATAGGACTGTCTTTGGTCACATCCCTTCTCCACCTTCATCTTTGCAGATGCAGAGACAGTCCTCTTGGGCTAAGGACTGTGCTTGGAGTTTGATGGTCCAGGCTGTGTAGCAGTGGTACACAGCAGATCAGTCTTCTTCTTGCTGCTAAGATGAGTTGAACAAGAACCAGAACTCTTAGCAGAAGAGTTTTGGTTGATGTCTTCAGTCCCTACCACTTTAAACCCTGCAGAGATAAAAACTTGTTTCTGCTTAGAGTCAAAAGTAGTCTTGATCTCTTGAGCCTTCCTTTCCTTTCTTTTGCTCTTTCTGATCAAGTCTTCTTATGGACATGGTCATCACAATCTTCTTTTTCTCCTCAGAAGGATAGTAGCCCTTCTTGGAATCCTCCTCTTCACTCTTCTCAGAGGGATTCTTCAATATCACCTCTTCATCCTCTTTGCTCATAGGATCTATGAGAGGAAGCTCATCTTCATAAGTTCCACACCTAGGAGATCTTACTAACAAGATTGTGTGTGGAGGAGCTATCTCATTGGATCCCAGTCCCTGCCTATTTTGATAGCACACTTTGTTGTGCAGGATTGAGGATATCATGTTCTTGAAGGTCTCCTCTTTAAGAACACTCTTTTCTGCCCTGGCTTTGCTAATCACAAGCTCAGCCTGGCACACAGTTAACTTGGTTATGAGATCTTTGATTTGAGTCCTAAAATCTGTGTGTTCATGTTTTAGAACTGAAATGGTTTTCTCTAAGTCATCAATCTTCAGTTTATAATCATTTTCAGACTTTCTAAAATCAGATTTTAAAATGTTTAAAGACTCAAGGTCAGATCTCAGTTCCAAGTTGTAGGACCTGTATCTGTTAACTTTAGCAATGTATTTAGGAGTACAGAGATGTTTTAATACCTTGGCTTCATCATGATCTGCCATTAGTGCTTGGTTTGGAGAAGCATCTTCCACCTGAAAGCTCTAGTCAAAGCCTCCTTCTTCAACAGCAATAGCAGCTTGCTGCTTTGACTTCTCATTCTGGAGAGCTTTGTCAGTGTAGTTTGGTCTAGATTGTGTTTGGCCACCATTTGTTCTAGGTGCCTTACACTCTCTGGCAAAGTGGCCCATCAAGTTACAGTAGTAACACTTGACTTTGCCTTTGTCCAGTCCAAACTTTCCATTGGATGTATTGCTTGGAAACTTCCTTCCAGTCCTCTTGTAGAACTTCTTGGCTTGTGAGTGAGAAGAGCCATCTGCTGGACTATTTCTATGTATTCTAGATCATCTGGATGGATACAGTCCAGGTCTTCAAGAGTGAAAAGAGAGTTGCCATAGCTTTCATCAGAAGACACAAAAGCTTGAGAAGAGCTTGTCTCTTGGAATGGGCTTCCTTGAGTATAGTTCTGCCTTAGTGTCTCTGGGAAGGTGATGAAAGGACCCTTTGGTGAATTGTTAGGGTAGCATAAGAGATGATGTTTGGGTTCTATGCTATCTCTTTCAACCGTATGTAGGGCTGAACCCATTTGATTGTTGGAGTTGCCAGATGAACCTTGCATGTTCATCTCCATCTGGTAGCCACTGAGAATCCCATATAACTCTGTCAGAGTAAGAGTTTTGAGATTTTCAGTTCTCTTGATCACTACACAGTAGTGTGTCCATTGCCTAGGAAGTGAGGACATGAACTTCCTTACATTGTATTTGTTTTCAAGAGAAACTCCTCCATCCACTAGGGTATCCACAATCTCAACATACCTGAAATACTGCTGAGTCATGGTTTCACCTGTTTTGAAGGTGAAGTTTTCAAACTGCTGCTTCAGGAGATCCTTCTTGTTCTCCTTGGCTTCAGAGGAACTCTCATACATCAGTTTCAGTGCATCCCACAACTGTTTGGCTGTTTTGCACTTCTTGAAACCTCTGTACACAGAGTTTGGAAGGGCAGTTTGAAGGGCTGTCATGGCTTTTCTGTCTATCTCTACTCTCTTCCTATCTTCATCAGAGTTGTTAGCCACATCTGTGGGAATCATACGAGCACCAGTAGCAGAAGGGGTGCTGGGTATGAAAGGTTCATTCTCAATAGACTCCCACATTCTTGAATCAAGAGACCTGATGAAAAATTCCATTCTTAAACACCAGGTATCAAACTCATCAAGAGTGATCAGTGGGAACTTGTTCATGGTTCCAGTTTCCATATTAGTTTTGGAAATGACTACCATCAATACGGATGTGTGCATGTGTGATATCAACGAACGTTAAACAAACTCAGCCAGATATTATCAACCAAACAATTACAATACCAAATGAGTTTACGTCGTTTATGTTCAATGCACCCGAGGGAAGCTCCCCTCCAACGACCTATCACATAACCTTCCACTCTCTCACTTCAAATCACTTTTGCAAATGAAACACATATATTGAAATACAATGCAAAAACAACTATTTATACGTAAAGGAGTTCATGACAAAATTCCAAAAGAATTCACATGAACTAAAGTTCTCGAATGAATTAAACTTTTCGTATTAACTAAAAGTTCTCGCATGAACTTAAAGTTTTCACATACTTTTGAAAACTTCCGTCTTTTTAGATATTTTTGCTTTCTAGGATTTTGTTTTTCACTTAATATTGTATTCATACAAGCTATGGCCTTACATGAACCAAAAGCCTATCTTGAGGTTCTTTCTAATAAGGATTAGGTAAATACAATGAATGAAAAAATGGAAGCAGTACATCAAAATAATACTTAAAACATGGTAGATTACCTATAGGTAGAAAACCAATTGGTTGCAAATGGGTGTATAATTAAATATAAGTCTAGTACTGGATAAATGGAGAGGTATAATGCAAAACATCTAGCAAAAGGGTATAATCAAAGAGAGGTTGTTAATTTTTATGAAACTTTCTCTGCGGTTGTAAAAATGGTCATTGTTCGTATCGTTCTAAGTATAGTAGTAGAATAAAAATTAGCCTTTATATCTACTAGATATTAACAATGTCTTTCTTTATGGGAATCTATATGGGAATCTAAATGAGGATGTATACATGTCCATACATTTCTAAACAAGAAACAAAAGTGTGTAAACTAAACAAGTCCTTATATGGCTTAAAACAAGCTCCTTGCATGCAGAATGAGAGATCAGTAAGTGTTTTGTGGAATTTGGATTTGTTTGCCGTAAATGTGATCATTAATTGTTCATAAAAAGCTTAAAAACATTGTGTTATAATCTTGTTAGTGTATGTTGATGATATTGTGTTAACTTGAAATTCCTTCGATGAAATTAATAACATCAAGCAATTGTTACAGTCTAATTTTTCTATTAAAAGATTTAGGATTGTTAATGATCATGATGATTTTTAAAGATTTAGGAGTTATGATAAGAACATTTTATAAATGATATTTTTATATGTTTTGGTTTTAAACAAATGTTTACTTTTTTGATTTTTTTTAAAAGTTTGAAAAAAGTTAATATTATTATTTTATTACTTACTAGTTTAGTCAACTTGTGTAATACACGGGTTGAAAATATGAAAACAACTGAATTTATAAACGTATAAATATTTCGTATGATTAAGTTACATATTATTATAAAAATAAAAAATAAAAAAAGTTACATTTATAAGCTATAAATATTCAAATACTTTTTTGAATAATATAACATACAATTGACACTTGTAAAATTAAAAACCAGTTTTTTTAAAATCACACTAACCTAAAATATATAAATATATCAATAAATATTTTTTTTTAGTTTTTTTTTCTAAATTGAATCTTATTTGACTAAAAAAATATGTATAGTTTAAACATATGATTATACAACTAAGTTGATTATATAAAAAGACTAGGTTAGAGCCTATGTATTACATGGGTGGCTTAAATTATTAATTTTATGAATATTTTATTTTTTAAATGTTATTATCTATTGATAAAATAAAAATATAATGAATATTTAAAAGTTATAACACATAATGAATTAATTACTCTATATTTAATATGTATTAATAAATTATTAAAATAACTACATTTATATTTTATCGTTTAGTAGTTTATTTTACTTATTTACATAATTATCATTTAATATGAGAGAGAAAAGAAATACAAATATAAAATTGTTTTTATAATTTTTGTATTTATTATGAGAGAGAGGCGGGAAAATAACTTTTTTGATATGCTAGTTGGATGACACGTGTCATATGATATGCTAGAATGATGACACGTATCCTAAAAAATATTCTTTTATTATAGGTTATAGATATAGATTAATTCCAAAACAAAATGAATTATTACTATTAATTTAGTTACTTAAAATAAAAAAATTGACTAAAATAATATATTAGTTTAGGCAGGAAAATATTTTAAGTATCAACATGAGAGTGTCATGTAACATTTTAGTTAGTATTTTACTATATACTATAGATTATATTTACTCATATGTAACTTTCAGTTATATCATATATTAAAATATTATTTTATAATTTATAAATTTACATTATTATGATATTTTATTTTTTAAATATGTGATTTATATTGGTTCACTAAAACTAATATTGTTAAATAATAATTATTGTTGTTTTCATGCGTTCCAACAAAATTTCATATGATATTTTCCATAATGCGCAATTCATTTAATATATGTATATATCAAGGTTATTTCGAAACTGTTGGCAAATCAGAGACGAGAACAGGAAACAATCACTAGTTTTGGGACGATTTTCTGGCTTCTATTGAAACTGAAATACGATTACAAGAAAAGTGAAGGATGAACTAAAACAAATTACACTCTCTTGAACTACTGCTAATTACTTATAAAGAGAAATAAACAAACAAAGAAACCCACGTTGCACATTTTCCCATGATCTCCAAACTTCATGCATGCTGTTTACTCCGTTCCTTTGACCAGGTTTACCTTCGTCACATTCGGTTAGTTGTTGACTAAGGCATACTAGGTAAATGATATTATT